>JACXGM010009292.1:12439-27978 GCA_016801145.1 Umbra pygmaea
CTTTCCCATACCCCTAACCTAACCTTAACCACTCAGAAACCTTGCTTCTAACTCGATGTAACTTGTATTATTTCGTAATGTATTGTTTGTAACCATGGTGATAGTGAGTAAAAAAATGATAAAAAAGCAACACGTCTGTATCGCGTTGGTATAGAAAACAGAATATATGCAAAGTGGATCCGTGGCAGTTCCACGGAATATTCAGCCATTCCGTGGAACTGCCACGGAGTTTGAAGTTAAGTATCCGTGGTAGTATCACGGATTTCTGAGAGATCCAGCCGTGAAACACAGTAAATTTATTTATCAACCAAAACATTAACTTTTGCATCGCTTTTCTGTTAAAAATAGCCTATATTACTCAACTCTGTTAAATATACTCTTGCACTATGTTTATAACGGAAATATGCGTAAAATATTTGTAAAAGCAAACATTCTACAATATTTCCCACAATGCTTTGCTGCATGTTTTGTTTTTCAGAAAAGTTTGTTTTAATTAGGGGTCCAAGCCCGAAGGGGCTGGGAACCGTCGTTGCAAAGCAACACGGTTCACATAGCTCCAGCAGGGCTGTGGAAGCCTATTGTTTTCCTAAGGATATTTATTCTTCCTCTAAAACCGATACTACTGCCTAAACCAGGGGTGCCCAATAGGTCGATCGCGATCTACCAGTCGATCGCAAAGACAATGCTGGTAGATCGCACATTTTTTATAAATGCTTTTGCTACATTTTTATTTTCATAAAAATAAATATAACAACATCATTACTTCTTCATTTAGTTTCTTTCTGACTTGCACTTAACGAATAGAGTTTGACCAGGCAAGATTTTTGTTTATTCAGTTGCCCTGACAACTAACGTTTAGTCTGCCTCGCGATTTCCAAGATTTTCGGACTCGGAGCACAGAGCGCAAAATAGTGAAGCTTGGCCTAATCTCCGTATTCGGTAGCACATATGACATTAATTTGCAAAATACAAATGTAAAATAAATACCAAACATTTGAAAATGAGTGTGGTACCAAGCAAAAAGCCTTAAACTTACCATTTCCATGTGATGTCCTTTTCTTAATGCATTCGTTTCATCTGCCAAACAAGTAGCCTATTTCTATTTCTAAAATACATTTTTGTAGCTAGCTACTTATGTATAAACTTTGCCATATATTGGCCAAAAAAAGCTATCATTGTAAAACTTTAGATTCTTGTTTGACATGACCATCTGAGGCTCCCCACATTTTTTTATGAAAATTGGCTACTAGGAGGCGCTATAACAACGAAAAGTTTATATCTCATCAACGGCTCATCCGAAAATTACCAAATATTGAGGCTACCATCTAGGGCCACTCTTGAGGCCACCCCTACAGTGGGGTGCTGATCCGTCAAAAGGGGTGTGGCCTATTATTTCCCAGTTTTGGATCCCCCCTTGTACTAATGTGAGTAACTTCAAATTTACAGTGTAGATGTGCAATGGTTATTGGACCTCACATACCAAAAATTACACATGTGGACCACTAGGTGGCGCTATAATGGTGAGAAACGTGTTTTGTGCCAATAACTCTCATATTACACACTGCACAATAGAAATCCTTATATCCAAGTGTACCTTGAACTGAGCTGAATCTGATGATATAGGACATGCCCAATTCTGATTACAAAACTTTTCACAATATCGCGCCATTCGTAAACCAACTTTTTCAAACTCCTCCTAGACCGTGCCACCGATCTACTCAAAACTTGGTATCTAGCATCTCCCGACGGACCTGACCAAAAATTATCAAAATAATTTTGCTATGTTAAACTATGCGCAATTGACGAACAAACAACTTTTTGTAGCTAGCTACGAAATATTAACTTTATTATATCGCTACCAAATTAAATGCTATCATCAAAAAATCTGAGATTGTTGTTTAATGTCCCACTGTGATGTTCTGTACCAAATTTGGCGAAGATCGGCCATTAGGGAGCGCTTTAATAAACGTTTATTTGTTTTGGACAATAACTCAATACATTTAACTGGGATAATTGTGATTACAATATCTTTTCCGTAGTAAATGCTATCAACATGAAACTTTTGGTGCTTGTTTGGCATGCCGCTCTGAAGCTCTGTACCAAATTTGTCATTAAAAGGTGCTGTCGTCAACATAGAGCAGTTTTTGCCCATTTACTCAATCAATGTTAATGTGATATTTACAACGGTGATGTAACACAGAACTTGTAGCTCACACCTCAATATTTTCTGACATTTGCCTCACCAACATTATACTTTGGGGTCCGCTTTCCATAATGACTATCCAAAAGTATGAGTTTTTTAATGTGTCAGACATTATAGAACATGTAAAAAAATTGTATTATTTGTATAATAATACAAAGTATTTGTTTCAAACAAAGACAAGATAAATTCATAGTTAATGTAATATTTTTATTTAGCAGATTTAATTGTGTCGTTCTATCCTCAAAAATATTTCCTATATTTCTAAGCAGATGATCTATGCTATATTCTGATAAAATGCCACTCGTTGGGGTTATTAGAGTACGCTGGATTGTGTGCCCGTGTATCTGGCAAAATCTATTTCCTGTTTGGAGTGTACAGAGTTAGAATTGGTTTGTTGCTAATCTAGTAGAAAATTGAACTACAAAACAATTTAAAACATTTTCAAGAACAACTATCTATAATTTATACTGTTGGTAGCAGCCTAAATTAGTGACCTGACCTGAACAGTGAAAGGGAAATTGGACAAAGTTACAGAAAACATGTTGCTAAAAGTTTTGTAAAATTGTTTCCTTTGGACAAATATAGGTAACTCATTATTTGGTTCTGTTTTGTTTTGTTTAATGTGTAAAACACAATGTACAGACTAGACAGGCAGACATACACAAATTACTAGTCAATTGCTACAGAACGCTTGATTTTGCGAATCAGTGTTACCTTTAAGCCCTTTCCCTGTGCAATTAGGACAAATTGAACTAAAGGTCAGTTCATTCAAATACGCTATCTGAGTCATTAGCCACAACTGTATGGCACTCCGATTACCTCTACTATCTGAAAACCGGTTTTCCAAATGACAGTTTACGGATCGACATACTGTGTGAAGTTTCAGGGTAAGTAAGTAGATAACCTCAGCTTTCGGTTCTAAAAACTGAGGTAACTTTCAGGGTATGTAAGTTGCCATAGCAGCTCACTCTCTGAACAGGTTATGTTCAGGTTATGTTCCACTGTTATTGAATTGTATGACTTCGACAATCGACTAGTGTGGACTTCACTGAAAAATGGAAAATAAACTAAGGTATGTACACAAACTTATTTGTTCAAACTCGCTGTGTTTATTATAAGGAATCAGTGCAAATGGATATGGACTATTAATGACATTTTGATCATGTTTAGTGGCTCAAAGCACGCTTTTTAACTTCCCCCGTAAATGCGTAATGGTTGTCTATTGGCAGCAAAAGGTAAACACGTTTTTTTGCAATACAGATTGTTTGAGTTATTAACGCTACGGACAGCATTTATGATATGCAAACAACAGAGCTACATTTTGAAATCGCCCAGAATTCTCCTTTAAGCTGGTGCTCTAGCAATTGAATTTCAAGTATGTGTAACGGTATGCCCTGGGAGGACATTGGGGGGGTTTGTTATTAGGTCCTGTTTTATTTTGGTGGTGTTTATAGGTTTATGTTTTGTTTCTAATGACCCTCCTTCCTTATTGGTTCTTTGTGTGGTATTCATGGTTAGGTGTATGTAGTGAGTCTCCCTCTTCTGTTTATTATTGTTGTCACTACATGTTTAAATGCACACACCTGATACAGATTATCTTGATTATGTCCTGCCACCTTTTAAGTTATGTGTATTGGGTTCCTATTTAGGTCTATGAGTGTCAAGTGAAGGTGTGCCTCATTGCGTTGAAAGTAACCTGCCATGCTATCTGCCCAGTTGTGTCAGTATTGAAGATGTGCCTTCTTGTATCCTCTGTTTACTTTGTCTTAAGAAAAGCCTGTTTGCTTTTGGCTGGAATAGACCCAGTTGTTTTCTTCGTTTGCTTTCGGCAATAAACTACAGTATGTTACTCCCTACATCGGTCTCCTCTATTATATACGGTAGCTTGACAGAATGAGGCACCTTACAAAGAATGGAGTACCGCAGGAGAGAATACCTACCTTTGCTACACATAACCGGAGGGCTATTTGTTCCTTTTCTGATGAGGCGGAGGAGCAAGTGTACAGACGCCCTAGGACGTACCTCGGATTCAAGCCGCCATTGTTACCGAAGGGAATGGTCCACCCTGTCAATGAAGGACTAAGACCCGCTTCAGAGTGTTTGTCCCTAACTCAAGGAGGGGCTCACGGAGGATTACTCATCCGGGAGGCACAACCCACGGAGCGGGTTGTCCTTGCTAGTATGTGGGACGTCGACGAGGAGCCCTTTGATTGGGAAGAGGACTGCTGTTTCCCCAACCCCGAGGTACAGGGTGTTAGCCGGCTAGGTCGTGCTCCCCGTTTTAGCGTAGGGGTTTCCCAGTTCCCTGCCAGGTCAGCCAGCCACTTCAGCTCTCTTACTAGTCCCCCTAGTATTCAGGCTAAGGGAGGTAGCTCCCCTGTGAGGGCTGCCAGACTGAATAGCAGTGCTAGCTCCCATGACATGCCGGCTAACTCTCCCCAGTCACAAGCTAGCTCACTTAGGTCTCATGTCCTTACCCCTAGGTCCCCAGTAACCGCCCCTAGCACCCCAGTTGGCGCCCCCAAGGCCTCTGTTACTTCCCTTAGGGCACCTGGTAGTACCCCTGGTCCCGCTAGCACACAGGCTAGCTTTGTTAGGTCCCCAGTAAACCCACGGGCCAGCATGCCTGCTAGCGCCGAGGCTAGTGGTGTTCCCGGTGCCAGCATTAGCTTGGTTAGCTCCTGTAGCTCCCAGGCTAGCATTCCCAACACCCAGGCTAGCATTCCCAACACCCAGGCTAGCATTCCCAACACCCAGGCTAGCATACTCAACACAGCTAGTCCCTCCAGAGCCCTAGCCAGCTCCGCTAGCCCCGCTAGCTCTATGGCTAGCATAGGTAGCCCCTCTAGCTCTTCATTGCCACAGGTTAACTACCCCACTAACGAATAGGCTAAATGCCATAGTACTACTGTCATAGCCCCTAGACCTTCTGTTTCGGCCCTTAGGGCTCCTGGTAGACCTCCCATTACCCCACAAGCTAGCACACCCGCTAGTGTCAAGGCTAGCTGTGGTAGTCCGGTGAGCTCTCCTAGGCCTCCAGCCATGTTCCCCATAGCTCCCTTTCTTTCCCACATTAGGGACCCCATTCCCAGTTTAGGGAGGGTTAGGGGCCTGCAGAGGAGACAGGAGGTTTGCCTGCTACAGGAGAGGGAAAGGATAGCCCTCTTAATTTCCCGGTTGGAGGGTGGGGCCCTTTCCTTTGTCCTGGCCCTGTGGGAGGCGGACCACCCTCTGTTGGAGGACCACCAGGGGTTCACCCGCCTGCTGGAGAGAATGTTAGGGCCTCTCCCCAAGATGGCCGCCCCACAGTCTCCACCAGCAGTCTGCCCACCGCCAGAGCCTCCGGCAGCAGTCTGCCCACCCCCAGAGCCTCCGGCAGCAGTCTGCCCACCGCCAGCAGTCTGCCCATCGCCAGAGCCTCCGGCTGCAGTCTGCCCACCGCCAGAGCCTCCGGCAGCAGTCTGCCCACCGCCACAGTCTCCGCCGGCAGTCTGCCCACCGCCACAGTCTCCGCTGCCAGTCTGCGCTCAGCCACCACTGATCTCCGGACCCCCACCGCTGACACCGCTGATCTCCGGACCCCCGGCACCGACGCCGCTGATCTCCGGACCCCCGGCACCGACGCCGCTGATCTCCGGACCCCCGGCGCCGCTGATCTCCGGACCCCCGTCCGGACCCCCGTCGCTGACGTCTTCGCTGACGTCCGGACCCCCATCGCTGACGTCCGGACCCCCGTCCGGACCCCCGTCACTGACATCTGGACCCTCGTCCGGACCCCCGTTGCTGCCACCACCGCCAGGGCTCCCAGACACCCTGCCGCCAGGGCTCCCAGTCACTCTGCTTGGGCCAGGGCTCCCAGACCCCCTGCCGCCAGGGCTCCCTCTTGCTCCTGTCCCCTGGCCGCCTGAACTGACTGTTCCCTGGCCGCCTGAACTGCCTGTCCCCTGGCCGCCTGTACTGCCTGTCCCCTGGCCGCCTGAACTGCCTGTCCCCTGGCCGCCTGAACCGCCTGTCCCCTGGCCGCCTGAACCGCCTGTCCCCTGGCCGCCTGAATTGCCTGTCCCCTGGCCGCCTGAACTGCCTGTCCCCGAGCCTGCCCGTTTCCCTGAGCCTTCCCTTGTTCCTCCTCCAGTCCCCTTGCCATTGCCTGCCCTTGTCCCAGTGCCGTTGCCTCCCCCTGTCCCTGTGCCTGTGTCTGTCCCTCCTGACCCGGGCCGCCCTCTGTCCCGCCTGACCCTGGGCCGCCCTCTGAGTTACGTGTATTGGGTTCCTATTTAGGTCTATGAGTGTCAAGTGAAGGTGTGCCTCATTGCGTTGAAAGTAACCTGCCATGCTATCTGCCCAGTTGTGTCAGTATTGAAGACGTGCCTTCTTGTATCCTCTTTTTACTTTGTCTTAAGAAAAGCCTGTTTGCTTTTTGCTGGAATAGACCCAGTTGTTTTCTTCGTTTGCTTTCGGCAATAACCTACAGTACGTTACTCCCTGCATCGGTCTCCTCTATTATATACGGTAGCGTGACAGTATGGCCTTTTGTATGTTGACCCCTTTTCTCCTAAATTTGAAGCATATGTAGTAAAATAAAATAAGCATGCATAATGCACAAGTGAAACAATGACCTTAAAATGCATTCCAATGCCTTTTGAAATGGTGAAAGTTGATGATTTTATTAATTAGAAACACTGACAAAAGAGTGAAAACATCATTAAATCGTAAGTTTTAATATGGTACACCTACATTTTACTAAGCCAATTGTGTTGGTAGCTTTGTCTGATGAACTGCCCCCTGGAATCCCATCGACCACAGGTTGACTTTTAAGGGACAGTGCCAACTCAGCCAGGTTAAGGGAAAGTGGAGGTGGACCCCCGCCTGCTTTACGGGCCTCAGCCTTCTTTCTATTGGCTACATAGAACATGTAATTATATTAGATACTAAATTACATTGCTTCAGTAACAATTTAGTAAGTTAAGAAAATATTATTCTGCTGGAAAATGTTTTTATGTTTCATTTTGACTTGGCTCTCAGTTCCTTTTATCAGGGATTACACCTGATAAAATGAGAAGCCAGTAGTCTGTATTACTAGCCAAATATGTATATTACTACAGTGATACTAAGAAATTTATGGAGGGCAAAAAGTAAATGCCTGTCTATTTTAAAACATGCACAAAATATTTTTTATTTTAAAATAGAACATTATATTGTTATTATTTTACCCAAATTTGGAATCCATTCAAAGACTCCTTGATTGCAGCTCTGGGGAACCGACAAGCTGCAGACCTAGCCTGTTAGCTGTAGCAAAGCAATTAGCTCAACTGGCAACTGTACCTAATCTATTTATTTTCAATGATCCTTCCTAAAACACAACGGACAACCACGGGAAATTGAATTCCAATCGTAGCTGATCAGCTATGTTTAGCACTAGCAAGCTAGTTATTTACCACTCTATGGACACCTAACCTGGCTATAGCTACCATTGTGGCTTATCCCATTGTGAGTTTAGCTAACCGAAGATCTGCACCATGAAGGTAAGCATTTATGATATTGAATAATGAACGTTTATAGAACATTGCTAAACATGTATACATGTTACCTAGGTAGGTGGTTGATTGTATTGGTGTATAATTATCGATTCAAACTGTCCCATTTTAAAGGCTTGACATTGGCTATCTATTTAAGTGAATAATATATAAATTGGGAACTATAGGGGTTATGACCACAAAGTAAGCATTTACGATCTAATTGATAATATTATCAAATTTATTTCAAAATGTATTGCCAATACTATTGGTGACAGATTATAGGTAAATATGTACAAGACAGGTCTACTGAAGGGCATATTATATATCAGTTCTATTACAAGCTTCGTCCAGCCACGCTAGGTATAGTAATAGCATAGGTAGCTAACAACACCCGATTCCCGGTCCCTCGTCATTGAGTAATACCATAGACTGCCAGTTGATATTCGATTTTAACTTTCCCTTCGCAATTCAGTTTAATGACAGGTTCAAAGCAAGATTACATTATTAGAATATCAAGAGAAAACCATTACAATTATTATCGCTAGAGATTTGTTTCCGAAAGGACGAGTTAGCGCAATCGGTGAGTGGCTAACAGGGTAACTAGTCCATTATCTGGGCATTGCACTCCCGGGTTTTATGGAGTGGATGTAACATTATTAGTCTAAATACTTTTGAGGAACGAACATAAAATATTAAAAATGCCTAATGGAGTAATGCTAACTCTGTTCTATTTAAAACCAGGGTGGTTGTATACTTTTTAGTGCCATGGCTTGGAAACAATAACTAAAAGATGAGTTATTGTAGTGGGTGGCTGCTGGCTAACTAGCAGTTCCAGTTCGTTGTGATTCAATGTACAGTGGCCATCGGTGATAGAGTATCATTAGCTTCAATGTAGCTGTCAGTGACGTTGGAACGAACGTAACATAAAAATGTATTTATTGCAGATTCTGGCTAAAGTAAATAACTTTCTCAGATTAAAATATTTAGCTGATGGTAGCAGGGCCGTGCACAGACCTTTTGAGGGGCACGTATCGAAACTGGAAAAAGGGCACCCCCTCCTTATACATATATAACTATAATAATAGTATAGATATACAGGGTATCAGGGCATCATTCAACCTAATTATAACAGCAATCTTCTGTGTGCCATGTGCTTGTAGACGTTTATTACTGTGATCCACTGGTCTCTTATTCACTACACTTTACCTAAAATAAGCCAGGAATGAAAAATAATATATAATAGTGAGAAAAGTACAGCTGCAGTGAAAAGCATATTAGAATGATTTCTGAATGATCACGTGACACTGAACAATACTTAACTGGAGCAATAATGCAGAAAATTCAGCTTTGATCACAGAAATAAATTACATTTTAAAATATATTCAAATAGAAAACAGTTATTTTAAATTGTAAAAATATTTCACCATAATATTGTTTTTGCTGTTGGATTAAAAAAAGAATTACATTCTTCATGATAAAATATAAAGATTTCACAGTGATCTGATTCTGTCATGTGTTTTTGATACTACAACATTACTGTACAACATTTATACATGTGAAGACGAGCCGAGAGTACAGAATATTATAGTGTAAATAGAAAAATTAGCTAGACTAGATAGCTAATATGTGCATATTAACAGCCTTGAATTAACCATTATTTAATATTATTACCATAACATGATTAAATGTTAATAAATTAAGCGTATCAGCCATCACAAATCAAAAAAGAAATATGTTACCTATGACGAGTATCAATCGTCGCTTTGTGTAAGTTCCATTACGAAACAGCGTGGGGGGCACACATGCGCTTATGATTTCCCGATGGTAAAAATGAATTATATGTTGTTATATTACTTTTTTACAAAGGTCAAACTCAAATGCAGTTACATGTTTTAGACCAGCAAATGTGTGCAAGTATTTAAAACGGCACCGGCAGCATCACATTACATTGTCATCAACAGGTTACAAACTAGTTTGTTGTAGCTATATGGGTGCTCGGTTTTTCCTGTTGTAAAATACATTTGGCCAAAATCGCAATTTACAAAAGATGAAATGTGTATGCACGTGCTAATTAAGTGTAGGCTGTATATTGGCAATAACTATGGCAAATGCTAGACGTCTCTCGTCCCACATGTCTCAGTCAGACATCAAATAAGTAAAATATTGCCTTCATAGACATAGTGTTTAGTACTTATTCAAACATCAAGATCTTTGTTTACCTTTCCAAAACTTCGATCAGCTGCCTGCTGATGTGCGGCTGCTGCGGAACGGTACTGCATTCAGTCAAGATAGAGGGGGCGGAGTTATCAGGTTTACTCAGGGCCGGATTAACAATTTCCTGTGCCCTGGGCAACAAGATTCAAGGCCACCCTTTTCCCCAAAGCAACAATCGCAAAGTTGCTATTATCAAAAGAATATAGCCTATACATCTATAATATCAAATCAGGCTTCTGCATGGCTCATTGGAGATGTATGTATGTACAGTAGCCTCAGAATAAAGAGCATATAACCTATACTTCTATACTAACAAATCAGGCTTCTGCATGGCTCAGCGGAGATGCATGTACTGTATGTACAATAGCCTTAGCATAAAGTGCATTCAAGAGACAGAACAAGCATAAATGTTTAACATACTGTAACTTTTTACAATGAATCTTTCACAGAACTTGGTGTAATTATTAAATGTTTCAATATGTAGCCAATCAATTATATTTTCACTGCAACAGTGAAATAATGCAGACAGCTAGGTAAGCCTTAACTTAAAACCAGAGATTATTTCTAAAATGCTAAAATGTGAAATTATCACCAGCCATGAAACAGGCAATTAGGGTGTATGAGGAAAAGTAAACCACTGGCTGCACTGTTGCATGTAGATCAAAGTTAAGATCATGTTAATTGTTTCTGGGCTGAATACTTTTTTGGAAACTACAAATTCTTCTGAATAAACATCTTTTTGAATCACTCAGATATCTTTATCACAACTGAAGTTACATCATTTTAAATTTGACATGAGTCAAAAACTGACAAGGGAGAAAACTGCCTTCAAAGATTCCATTCTGTTTCATTCTAATTCTATTGTGATCTAATTCTCTCGCTTCCAATTACAGACAGATACAAGTCACATGATATCCATTTCTGCTTAAAATATAATCCTTCGTTACATTACTGCAATGATTTTTATATATTTTTATCATAGCCTATTTTCGTAACAGTTAAAACTGATAAGAACTTCGCAGCATGGGCTCACACCTCTTCTAAATATGGGACTGTATTTTGCTATTGCGTAAATGGAAGGAAAATCCTATTGTTCATCACGTTGTGAATGTGAATGTTTAAAATACAAGGCTAGATTAATAACTTTTAGCAAGGTATTTTTAAGTTTAATACAGGCTGTCTATTGATCGGTTCTTTGGGTCTGTCTGCTCCAGCACTGAAAAGAGCAGAAGACATAACGCATTCGATTTGACAATGCCTGAACATCTTGCTAGCCAACATTTCAAAAGACCAATGAAATTAACTGTTTTTCACAAGTAATCATGGTTATTTAGTACATTACAATGAAGTTAAGGGTGTAACCTATACAAAACGTAATTTTGACAAGGAACACGTTTTCGATCTTTTTTTGGCTTGTAGCCAACAATGAGTGTGCGCAACATCTGACGGGTTCTTGCATGATATTTTGATCGAACGTGTTGCAAAAGTCTGCATATAATTAGGAAATTGAGGACTGTGTTTACAACGTGATCTAACATACCATAATATTTGGTGTTGGCCAGGGCCCCTTAGATGCCCTGTGCCCCTGGGCAAGTGACCAGTTGCCCTAATGGTTAATCCGGCCGTGGGTTTACTGACAGTTTTAGGAGCGAACAAGATTTACACAAGCTCTATTTAAGAAATTCCATTGGCTAAATATTTGTGAAACAGACAGAAAGACGTAAAGGGTGACCAATAGCATTGATTTATTGAAGAAGAAAAAAAAAAAACACCCAAAAAAAGGGCACTTCGGACAAAAAAGGCATGTGCTCTGCACAGGTTGAGCCCTACCTGTGCACGTGCCTGGATGGTAGTATTGTTAAAGAATAGAGAAATAACGCATATGGAAAAACTGTAATTGTGTCACAGCCTATTGCAGTTCTTACGCCTGTGATTACAAAATGGAGTTTATGTTAATTAGCCATGTGCACGGGTCAATGACAAATGCAAGACTAAACTGCAATAAACCTACCTTGGGTTGCCTGCAGCTTGTCGGTTCCAACGTGTCAAGCCTCAAAAACATTACAGTAGCCTTAACTTGTGAACTCAGAAAAGTACTTTTATTAAATTTTCACCTCTGCTAATGATTTAATTTAATTTATCAATCCACAAAATTTTACACTCAACAGCCATAACATTAAGACAACCTGTCTGATGTTGTGTAGGTTCCCATTTTACAAACAAAAACAGCCCCATAATGCAACAAACTGTAATGCACTGTGTGTTTGTTTCAACGTTCAGCAATTTGAGCTGAACGTTGGACCACACGGGCCAGCCTTCGCTCCCCATATTCTTGGCCGCCCATGACTCTATCGCTGGTTCACTACTTTTCCTTCATTAGAAAATGTTGCTGATCACTGCAAACCGGGTACTCCCCACAAGAGCTGTAGTTCTGAAGATGCTCACAAGAGAAAAGTGGTTTAATCACAAACGTGTCCATTGAATGTAGCATGCTAACGACATTAGCTATTGTTAGCAATTATATATCATAATTCCTGACTGGCTGGTCAGCTTACATTAATGGTACCCAAGTGAGCACAGCTAATAATGGCTGTTATGAGCGTAATCAGTAGGGTTAAAAACAAAATAGCTAAGACATATATAGTTGGTTTACAACAAGGTGAAACGTTTAAAAGTGATACCAGAATCAGTGACGAACATGCATGTTCTTCTTTTTTTGTGAGTTCTAACAGATCGCAACCGAGTTAATGGTGTATATACTGCCACATATGTTTCGGAGTGTAAATGATTTGTGCCAAGAACCACGGGGGTAGGCTTTCATCCGGAAGTCAAATCTAGTACGGGGCGATTCAGATGCTACCAGGCTATCAGCTCACGTTAGCATTCCATTAATTCCATTCAGTTTAGGGGTCACTTTGACAGCGAATAAATTGAAATCAGAAGTGTTTAAAGAAAAAGGACAATGTATTAAAAGCTCCATTACCTTGTACCTCACGTTATGGCCCCGTATCAGCCGTTTTTGTAAAAGTATGCTAGTTCCTGTGTCATAACCACGTGACTTCCTGTCGCACAGTAGAGAAATTACCGTATTTTCCAGTAGAAGCTTGCAGACAATAGGGTGGGACTTAGAGGCATACAGTCAAGAGAGAAGCCCATTGGAACAAAATATTTCTGGGAGTGGGTCCTGACTGGGAGTGGGTCTGGGCAAGGTTCATTCACAGCCCATTTCCAAACGGGCGTCACCAACTGACATCGCTCAAATGCGTCTCGGCGCAATTAGATATATCAGACTTTTGTCGAGTCGGCAAGACCGCGACAATGTCTTTTTTTTAGATATGAAGGCTTCGAGTGTAATTATTTGCTCGGTATTTAACAAAAAGGAAACATTCAAATCGCTTAAAACAAGCGCAATAGCTGATTCAAACGAGTGATATTGCGGATGTTCCATTGCAGCTTCCATCGTAATTGTCTGCTTCAACCAATGACAGTATAAAGCTGTGCTATCGTCATCGTATAAAGCCCGCCTCAACGGTTGTGATTGGTGCCTCGATTTGGAAAAATTGGAAATGGGCTTGAATGGGCTCTTGGCCAGACTGACTTGCAGAGTAAATCTAAATTTGCCAGAAGTCCGTTGGGGTTCTCCCAAGCTACTGGTGCTAAATACTACTCTTAAAAACACAGAAATTACATTTCCCATTTATTCCCATTCACTGTTAACACTAAAATTACTAGTGCTGAGCCATTTATATAGGCGAAGAAAAAACAACTTGTGCACCTGCTTCTCCAGCGAGGGACTGTCTCTATCTAGTAACCGTGATACAGTTGCTGGATTCACTCATGGCCGTCCGTTGACAATGACCCACTACTCATGCGTTAGTAAACTAGTTGGGAAGTTGACCAACTGTTTGCCAATACATGTTTGAAAAGAGGCTACACAACCACATAGTTAACCAACACTGTCATAGTTTGCTAGCTTTTCTGCTGACATCTTAACAAGGTAGCTAGCTACAGTAACTAATGTTAACAATGCATGAGGCTTAGCTACAAAGAGCTTGTGCGAATAACTTCACAGCTTTTAGTCAATTAACAGTATATACCTTACTCATAAGACACAAGAAAAGAAAGGTGATTTAAGCAATTTTGAGCGTGGCATGGTTGTTGGTGCCAGACGGGCCGATCTGAGTATTTCACAATCTGCTCAGTTACTGGGATTTTCACGCACAAGCATTTCTAAGGTTTACAAAGAATGGTGTGAAAAGGGAAAAACATTCAGTATGCGGCAGTCCTGTGGGCGAAAACGCCTTGTTGATGCTAGAGGTCAGAGGAGAATGGGCCGACTGCTTCAAGCTGATAGAAGGGAAACTTTGACTGAAATAACCACTTGTTACAACCGAGCTATGCAGCAAAGCTTTTGTGAAGCCACGACACGCACAAACTTGAGGCAGATGGGCTACAAAAGCAGAAGACCCCACCGGGTACCACTCATCTCCACTACAAATAGGAAATAGAGGCTACAATTTACAAGAGCTCACCAAAATTGAACAATTGAACACTGGAAATATGTTGCCTGGTCTGATGAGTCTCGATTTCTGTTGAAACATTCAGATGGTAGAGTCAGAATTTGGCATAAACAGAATGAGAACATGGATCCATCATGCCTTGTTACCACTGTGCAGGCTGGTAGTGATTGTGTAATGGTGTGGGGGATGTTTTCTTGGCACACTTTAGGCCCCTTAGTGCCAATTGGTCATCGTTTAAATGCCACGGCCTACCTGAGCATTGTTTCTGACCATGTCCATCCCTTTATGGCCACCATGTACCCATCCTCTGATGGCTACTTCCAACAGGATAATGCACCATGTCACAAAGCTTGAATCATTTAAAATTGGTTTCTTGAACATGACAATGAGTTCACTGTACTAAAATGGCCCCCACAGTCACCAGATCTCAACCCAAGATGGCCGCCCAGAGTCCCAATATTTCCGCCCAGAGTCCCACTAGGGCCGCCTGCCCGTTTCCCAAGAGGGCCGCCTATCCGAGCCCCATTAACGATGAGAGCGATGACGAGGTGATGCCTGACCTCATAAGTGGGTCAGATTCGTCTGACGAGGAGGACTGGGAAACCCCTTCTGTAGGTGTTTGGCACGCTCCCCCTCCACGGCCACAAGAGGCCGGTGTTTCCGCTCCACGGCCACAAGAGGCCGGTGTTTCCGCTCCACGGCCGCAAGAGGCCGGTGTTTCCGCTCCACGGCCGCAAGAGGCCGTGTTTCCGCTCCACGGCCACAAGAGGCCGGTGTTTCCGCTCCACGGCCACAAGAGGCCGGTGTTTCCGCTCCACGGCCACAAGAGGCCGGTGTTTTCGCTCCATGGCCACAAGAGGCCGGTGTCGCCCAAGTTCCCAGACCAGAAGAGGTCGCTCTAGCTCCCAGACCAGAAGAGGTCGCTCTAGCTCCCAGACCAGAAGAGGTTGCTCTAGCTCCCAGACCAGCAGAGGTTGCTCAAGTTCCCAGACCAGAAGAGGTCGCTCAAGTTCCCAGACCAGAAGAGGTCGCCCAAGTTCCCAGACCAGAAGAGGTCGCCCAAGTTCCCAGACCAGAAGAGGTCGC
>JACXGM010009293.1:0-10534 GCA_016801145.1 Umbra pygmaea
CACACACACACACACACACACACACACACACACACACACACACACACACACACACACACACACACACACACACATACACACATGCACCCATGCACACACACACACACATGCATGCATGCATAGATAGACATGTACATGCATAAAGTCACTAGTAGACTCACTTTCACACTCCCTCTCTGGAAGCCTGTGTTTGGTTCTGTACTGATGAGAGTGAATGTATGGAGAATTTTGTGGCCAGGCGTTGCTAAGATGGCAGCTGAAGGACGGATGACGTGAGGGCAGGAATGAGGACTGTCACTTTGTGTTACAGATGTTTTCAGCTACCCTACACTTTCATGCACTAGGAACTCTCCTTCAAACAGTAGGAGAGCTCCTTGGAACACAGTAGGAGCTCTACTTGAAACACACACTAGTAGCTCTCCTTAACATACACAGGCATTAGGCGCTAGCATTAAAACAAATACACTAGGATCTAGTATGAACACAGAAAATAGGAGCTAGTATAAACACACAGACAATAGGAGCTTGCAATAAAACACAGACACTATAAGCTAGCATCAAAACACCAATATTTGGAGATAGCATTACAACATCTAGCATTAAAACACAGATAAAAGGAGCTAGCATTAACACACAGACACTTGGAGCTAGCAGTAACACCAAGATTAGGAGCTAACATTAACTCCCTGACAATACTGTAGAAGCTAGCTTTAACACAGACACTAGGCATTACAATTAACACACAGACCCTAGGCACTAGCATTACATACAGACACTAGGAGCTAGCATTACAACACAGACACTAAAAGCTAGCATTAACACACAAACACTAGGAGCTAACATTGACACACAGACACTAGAATCTAGCATTAACACACAGACACTAGGAGCTAACATTAACACACAGAAACTAAGAGCTAAAATTAACTCACAGACACTAGGAACTATTATTAATACAGAAACACTAGGTGCTAGAATTAACACACAGACACTAGGACCTGGAATTATCACCCAGTCAATAGGAGCTAGCATTAACACCCAGTCAATAGGAGCTAGCATTAACACCCAGTCAATAGGAACTAGCATTAACACCCAGTCAATATGAACTAGCATTAACACACAGACACTAGGCGCTAGCTATAACACCTAGTCAATAGGAACTAGCATTAACTCACAGACACTAGGCGCAAGCATTGACACCCAGAAACTAGGAGCTAGCATTAACACACAGACACTGCACTGTGGGAACCCTATTTATGGTTCCAAGAAGAAGTCTTTTAGGTTCCAGTGAAACCCATTTTTGGTTACATATAGAACTATACAAATTTATATAGAACAGTTTCCACAGAGGATTATCAATGGTTGCCAAAAGGTTTCCTTATTTCACCAAAAAGGCTTCTCATTGGGACCAGAAATGATTATTCTAAGAACCATAAAAGGGTTCTCCTATGAAGACAAATGAAGAACCCTTTTTGGATTGTTTTTTTGAGTGTACATGCTAAAATTAACAGACAGTAGGTGCTAGCAATAATACACAGACACTAGGTGCTATCATTAAGACACAGACAGTTGGTGCTAACATAAAGAAACAGACACTAGGTGATAACATTAATACACAGACAATAGGTATTAACATTAAGACAAAGACACTAGGTGATAACATTAAAACACAGACACTAGGTGAAAACATTAACACACAGACAGTAGGTGATAACATTAAGACACAGACAGTAGGTGATAACATTAAGACACAGACACTAGTAACCAGCCATGAAACAAGGTGTGCATGTGTTTTTAATTGTTTCCTGTCTGTATTGCAGGTGCAGGAACTACAGAGTCCCCCCAGGGCCAGTATGGTAGTGAAGGACTGTGTTAAGGCCTGTCTGGACTCCACATATAAATACATCTTTGACAACTGTCATGAACTCTACAACCAATTACTAGACCAGGTAAGAAAAAACATGTTGTTATCAGACCATTATCTGTCCTATATTCTTCTATATGACTCCTATGGAAACTTTTAGCGTCAATCTTATTTCAGTTGTATAGTACTCTGCAGTTGGTTGTGGGTAATGTCCTTTGGGTTTGCAACATTCATGTCAATCTGTTGTCATGTGACAGTGATGGGTTATCATTCTGGTCTAGAATAAGAAGTGCATAACTATAGAAAAAAAAAAATATTTCTTTGTGAATACAGCCTGAATGGTAGCAAGCAATTACCCAGTGGAGCGATAGATACTGCCTCTAATTACAGCTCAGTCTAATGGACTACAACGAGACACACACACATACACACACATACACACAGTGCCACTCATCTCCTGGAGCCAACATTGAGGTTCTGAATTTCTTTCAGTAAAGGTGTCAATTGTATTGTTGTTCTTGCCATCATTCTTTCCGTAAAAATACCACCGTCCAACCAGAGGCTGATTATGTAACACAAAACTAACTACAAAGATGACTCGGGATAGGGGGGGGGGGGTGATTGCAAGTGGTTGAGAAACAGGAAAAGCAACTGGAGGAAGAAGACGCAAGGAGAGGGAGGAGTCAGAATCTGAACAGCGGATGTTGGGATTGAAAGGCAGTCCTGAAGATATAGAGAGTAATCCAAATTTATTTTAAAAATCAGTCACTGTGGAAGAAAGAGATATGCTCACTACAGTGTCGCTCTGTTGATTTTGTAGGTAGCCATGACCACACACACACATGCACACACATAAACACACACACACACACACATAAATGCATTAAGGCCGATGGGCAATTGATTGGAGTGAGGGCCAGGCTGTGTAGTGTGTAATAACAGTTTGAATTGTGGTTTAGCTGTTGTTCAGCTCTGTGAGGACATTACATTAGCATGCATGTGTTCCTCTGTTTGCCTGTGTCGATGACCAACCATGAGCATCATACGCACAAACTGGCACAGACTTACACACACATACACACTGACACACACACGCACACGTTTGAAGTGTATTCAGCAGTGATGACTGTCTGCCAGTTTGTCCAGATGTGTACACAAACAGTTGGCTTTGTGTTTACTATCCAGATGAGTGACAGAGCTTCTAAAAGTGTAGGTGTGCATCCCAAATGGCCCCTGATTCACTATGCGGTGCACTATTTAGTAATAGCATTACCCATACTATTGCACTACCAGAGTATTTATGATGCTATTTGGAACACGTTTTAGGTCGTCAATTCAATGCAACACCAGCCATGGCAGTTTCCTTCCTGTTATACTGTTGATTGTTTGGCACTATACTGCCAGTGTTGGCTTGGAATCCATAATGATATGACCTGTTAATTACACACTGGTGAAACTGTGTATTAGTTTGAGTTATAGGCAGCAACACACCTTACTGTTTGTGCATAGACAGAGGCTCTATAGGTTACATACCATAATACTCCAGTTGGTATTAACTGTATGATTATGAAAACAATCTTTTTAAAAAGATTGAAGAAGCATCATTTTGAGTTAAATTAAGTTTAATTAAGTCTATTTTCTTGTAAAATGCAAGCATTGACAGCATTGTTTTTCACATCAATCTTTTCCTTAATCAAAGCGTCAAGTGAAGCAAAGTAGTTCATTATGAACTGAAAAAAAGGCAAAACTAAGCTATGAAAAAGCAAAACTTTCACAGACAAATTTACAAAAACAGACATTGACTTGAAGAGCAATGCAGAATGACAACAGAAACAGCACAATATTCTCTAATAACAAAGAACATTATGTGCACAGACCAAAGACCAAATAAATATTCATTAGGGTACATTTCCTAGTGATCCCATCATGAATATTAAAGATATTTAATATCTTTAAAAAAATCTTGTTACAAATTACCTATAATACTTTAGGATCATGCTGTATTACTGAAGTTAAGGTTTAAGTTCAACATTCCCAATTGTCTGTCTTCAGAAATTCCCCAAAAACAATAACAACAGAAAATCTTGCCTCACTTTGCTGTATCGAACTTGCAAACATCAAGGTGCGTCGACTATATTATCATCCATGACCACTGAATTCTATCAACAAAACACACTATTTAATTCTGAACATAGTCAAACTTGCCCCTATTGTCCATATTGCTCCAGGAACACCCATGTCGTTTTCTGGAAATGTAACATCTAAAAATTAAGGGATGTCCTATCCAGACAAATGGACATTTGTCGGATAGAAACTATTAAAGGTACAACTCCCATAGACAAGACATTAAAAATCACTCAGAAATATCTGTGTCTGTTTTCTGTGCTGTCACTAGGCAGCAAAATGCATTGCTTCTGTCAAGTAAATACTGGTGATTCAGTATGAAAGAAACTCTCACACTTTGGACTCTGCTAGTTGTAAGTGCCGTATAATATTTTGATAATCTCATAACATTTTTAAAGAGAAGAATAACACTGAACAGTTCTTTTGCCAGTATCACTTAGATGGTTTATTGTGCATTTCTATGAGGATGCACTGCTGGAATTTGTCCATGGCCAATGACACGGTAGTAATTCAATATACTGTACATATCTAATAGATACATTTTTTACATGTTTACATTAACCATTCGGTGCATTTAGTATTATAGAAAGCACCTTCTTCTGTGTCCTGCTACGCTGCCCTTGACTTTTGACACTACATTTTTAGCTGCCTTGGTTTTAGACAGACCTGCAATCTGAAGGTCACGCACTGTTTGTCTTGAACATGGTAAAGACTTTGAAATACCATAACTTTAAATCTCCAGCGATAACCAAGGCTGTTCAGGCATGACAAGAGGGGCTTCTATTTTAGGGTCTTGTCAGTGAAGGTCTACTTCACATAGCCGACAGATGGGTAGCCCACTTCCAATATGTGCCTGATAGACACAGAAGAACCAATACAGCAGACAGGTGGAACCGATACAGTACAACATGTTTACCATATCTATTAGACATACTCTTGATCATAGCCTTGTTTCTCATTTAAAGGGATAGGGTAGATCTGGGCTTTAAAAAATTGCTACTGTACACATATTTAATTAACCTTTTCTTGTATTCAGGTTAGACATTCAGTTGAAAACACTTTTAAAAGAGATTTACAGTTCAGACTAATTAGTATACCTGTGTTTTCTCTACTGGTACTGTAGAGCAGTGGTTCACAAACTACTTTGCTCAGAATCCACTTCAATCTTTCAAAGCCAAGTGATATCTAAGTGACTCAAACATTAAAATAAAATGCTAAATTAAAAATTCACATACCTGGAAGAACACAAAAACCAAGCTTTAACTACTGTACCTAGTTCATAAGTTCTAAACAGCTCTATATGACCTGCAGAAATGTACATGACAATAAGGAAGCTGCTGATGCCTCCAGAAAGATAACATTTTGAAATTCTACTTTTTGCAATCAACTATAACAATTTTTAGAAGGTTTAATTGCTGACTGAGTTCCAGTGAAGAAAATAAAGGGAGTATGGTTAAATGAAGATGTTTTTCTCCGGAGAATGTTAAGTAATGGTTAGCGGACGTGTTCATTAGCTGATGTGTACCTCCAGGCCGAGGAAGAGCAAAAAATAATAATAACACTGCTCAATGCGGCTCTTATTTTCTGAGGAGGGGTAAGATGCTGGGGATGTCCACCCATCAGCTGTACAGTACATAGGGGGGGCTTTATCACCCCTAACAATGTGTTGTTTCTGGTTGGTGGACTTCATGAATATACAGTATATGAGCAGGGAGATAGAAATACATAACCTTCATCAATGTCCTTCACACAAACAGTATACAACACACATACATGCAACATATTTTATAAAGAGGATCCCCACACTTGCAATGGGTTTGGTTTCATTAATAATAACTGTACGTAAGACAGACCACTGCAGCCCCTCTTCACACCTCACAAAAACACAACAAACAACACATACACAAATAATGCAGCAGGGACGACACACCCAGACCCCTTGATACACAGACAGCTTCAGACCAGGAAGCCAAAATCAATTTCTGGAAGGCTGCACTGCTTTTTATCTTTCACGCTTTCACTCCTTTAAAGGTAGATTGTGTTATTAAAACAATAACAGCAGGACACCCTGCTTCTGTTTTGGTAAAAACTTGAGTGATGGGAAATGCAGCTACTTCGAAATTCATAGAAAGCGCTATGGATTCAATATACGCCATTAATTCGTATAAAGACGACAGTTGTAACTATGTTTTAAACCTACTCACCTTGTGAAGCCTGAAAACAAGAATACAACATACAGTATTTTCGTATTTGTTTACCTCTTTCTGGTTTGCTAACTTACTTAACATATAGGAAAACAAGAAAATAATCCAAATGCATACATAGAGGAAAAAAATCACAGGAAAAAAACACAAAAACAAAAGGATATAGAATGGAAACTCAAACCAGATTCTTCAGCGCAAGACTATACATCAGTGGTTCCCAATTCTCTCCTGATGGACCACCATCCATGCCAGAGTTTAGCTATAGCCCTCAAGATTCACCAGAACCATAAAATCAAGGACATGTTCATTAGTAGACAAGTTGAATCAGGTGTGCAACCACCGGTTAGTTCAAACACAAGAACTGGCTGGTGGTCTACCAGGAGAGGTTTGGGAACCACTGCTGTACATAATCACCAAAAAATCTCTGTTGTTCCGTCTGTGAGACAGAAAGTTAACCCTATTTGTTCCTCCTCCCTTATAATATGTCCCCCTGGTTATTGCTGCAAACCAGAACTGGGACTCGTATTGCCTGGTAAAAAGGGCACTGTATAGAATTTCTCACTATGAAAACTGAAAAACTTTCTCTTTCAGTGACCTGCTTACAAAAGCTGCAAAAACAGTATTTATTTAAAGAATCTGAAAATGTGATCAAGAGGAGACAATGATGGCCTGCATGCAGAGATTATTTGCCATTTCGACAGGAAATTCCAGTGAGGTCATGACTTCCACAGTGCTTTCCACGTGCTGGTCCATCTTTGATCTAATTATGCATTTTGTGTGTAACAAAGCCCTGCATAGTGTTGGGAATCGATAACATTTAAAAAGGATGACCAGTCGAAGGATCTCCCCCATTGAAATTGCCAAGATCCTCCAAACCACACTGTTTAAAAAGTGACCTCACCTGTTCTCAGACATAATTCAACCAATCACAAATTATTTTCAGGTTTGCAGCAAGTGGTTTTGGGAGCAAAGGCACTGCTTTCTCTGTTTCAAATGTACAGCTGAAAAGAGATTTCAAAATGGTTGATCATGTAACTGGTCACCCCATTTAAACATAATTTAAATATTCAGAGTCAGTTGTAAGCTGGTCACTTGAACGACAGCTCAGTTTTTATGTCACAAATTCTACAAATAGCAGCCATAACTTGAATAAAATAGAATAGCTAGTTAGACACACAGAGACACACATACTGTACTGTACTGTAAGTTACCACTACAAGTTCCAACAAAGTCAGTTCATTTTTTTATTTAGACCTCAATCTCTGTTGTGGGATCTTTTATAGGAACAGTTGTAACATGTAATTGATCGGCCTGGAGATCAAGGTAAACCAGCAGACACAGCAGCCATAGACTAGTGGACTCGGACCCATGTTCTCACCTATCCTTTCCTTTCCTAGATGTTATGAATGTTAATATCGACCATATGGTCTTCCTAATCACCAGGGAGCTTCTTCACTGTTCCTCTGTCCCTATAATCCAATGATGACATCCAGGCAGCAGCTCCTGCTCTAATATAGTTACCGTAGTAAAATGCCACCTTGCATTGACTTTAATCTAGTTTTCCAAACTGAAAAGAGTATACTCTAAAGTGTATGGGTTGTGGACAACTGGCCTGACGTGTTTCTACTTAGTCACCATATTCACCACACACACATACAACACAAACACACAATGGTTGTGTTTACTACTATGGCTTTTGAGGATTGTCAAAAATAAATGCAATGCTGATACAACTTTCAATTTCCCCATGTATTCCCCATTTCTATACAATTTTGTGGTTAAATGTACATTTTACTTTTTTGTTCAGCAGTGAGGGAACAGAAATTATTTTTGGGGGATGGATTTTCAGGGTCATGGAGATTCCATATCTTTTTGTCCATATTTATATGTTGGAAATGCCTTCAGACTGTCGGTTAGGGCCAGGAGCCAAAGGTTGCTCCATTCAATCCTGAGCAAACAAAGAGAAAAAATGTGTTGTTGTGCCCTTGAGCTTAACCCTGATTGGTCCTGTCTCTCTGAATAAGAGCATCTGCTTAGTGACTAAAATGTCCGTGTATTATGGTGGAGATGGGTTGGTTGCCAGTGGCAGCTGTGACATCTACAGTATGTATTCACTTATAGCTACTGTGTGTTAGTGCCATTCCCTTTGGTTAATGCCTGTCTCCATTGTTTTTGGTGGGGGAATTGGAAAGAGGGTTGTAAGTTTTGACATTCACATCTGACATTCATATCTATGAATTCACATCTGACATTCACATCTATGAATTTTGCAGTTTGAAATATTATTAATTTGCAGTCAAGTGCAATGTTATAAGAAGTATTATGCAACCCTCTTGTAAAAGAAACATTTACAAATATATCAATCACTTCACATCATGAATTCTGTCGCAAACATGTGGAGCAGTTTGCATGATCAAACATTTCATAGGTTTGTTTTGCATTTTGACCCGTTTAACATGCTTACAGTCTCCATACATCCCCCAAGCAAAAAAAACATATTCTTAATTGTACTTGAAATGTAACTTATTTATACTACGTTCAGTTTGGGGTGATTCTTAAATGTGTGTGAGAGATGTTGTGACCCAGCTAATAGTGTGAGAGATTGTGTGTGTGTGTGTGTGTGTGTGTGGTTCGAGCTTGACTATGGGTTCTCTGACTTTCACCGGACCTACCGCATGAGGTAGTGCGAATTGGCATAGCGCTGCCTAGTATTTGGGTTAGAATAATCAGATTATCTATCCTGCCACGTCGCTCTCCAGCGACTCCTTGTGTTCAGATCAGGCGCATGTATATTCAGTCACAGAAGTATAGTCGGTGAATGTAATCATCCCATGCATGATGCGACTAAAGGCTTTTGTGTTAGGTGAACAGTGCAAAACGATGGTGGCTGGGTGACGTGGTTGGATGAACCATGTGCACGCCACTCGCCATCACAAAGATCTGTCCAAGCAGTTGCAGAGCTGCTGACAAGGCAGGATTAGAGAGGGAATTGGGAAGGGAAAAAATAAATAATGACTGTGTGTGTACAGTATATGTGTGAGTGAGTAAGAAACAGTGTATCCTCAGCACGTTTTTGTGAATGAGTAATAATATTTAACCTACATTCGAACAGACAAACTTTCATATATTCCATTGCTCAAACCGTTACACAAAGAGGAGCGGTAACTAACTTATTTCAGCAGGAGTTTTAATTTACAGCAGGGGGGCAACACAGTCTATCATTAATCGTACCCCCGACCTATACATTGCTTAGTGAAATGGATTTATTGTGTATGTGCTAATAACAGGTTTCATACTTGTCTTGAATCTCAGTAGTACATAACTATTTCAGTAAAACATGTTTTTGGCACTTATTGCCCCTTTCTTGATTTTACACAGTGGCATATCCTAAAAAGTCATTAGGATAAGACAGGAACAGTTTGAACTGAATGTCCAGACAGCTGAGTGTTATTCTCTTCTTATCTATCATCTAGTCAATTTCCTGCAGCTCATACAGTTTATATTTCCAGTACTGTTATGAGAGGGGATAAATGTTCCTTCTGCACCTGCTAACCAGAACTAAGCACCAGTTCTGGTTAGCTAAAATTCATATTTGACATCTCTATCTGGTCAGGATATGAAGTGTTTGAGAAGACAGCTTCCCAGTAAGATGGGCAGGGCTGCTCTAAAATCTTCAATAATTAATGATTTTCAACAGTGCTTCTCTGCTGCCAAACACACACCCACTCACAAGTGCACAACCACATGTGCACACTGTATCTGTGTTTGTGTTAATGAGAATGGTGGAGCGAAGGCCTGAGTTGTAATTGTGAGGCTTTATCGGTATGTGTGTGTGTGTCTGGTTTCTGTTTAGCTCCAGTTGAGATGTCAAGCCATGTGTTGCATTAAACATGAGCTTTTGGCTTAGCTGGCCACGCTAAACTCTGTGTTCTGTGGAAGTCCACTTGATGACTGTCTGTCTGCATGTCTTTACCAAACAAGCCGTTTCCTTCATCTCAGCTTCTGTCACTCTGATACCCCCCCAACCCTCTTCTTCTACCGCCCATACCTCCACTCCCCTCTTCAACTCTCTCTCTCACATCTCCTCTTTGCTCCCATTTTCCCATCCAGAACCGGAAGCAGGATATTCCACGAGAGGAACAGGGTCCATCTATAAAGAACCTGGACTTCTGGCCCAAGCTCATCACTCTCATGGTGTCTGTGATCGACGAAGACCGTACCGCCTACACCCCTGTCATCAACCAGTACGTAGCGGTACTCACCCACCCTCTAATACTCTCACACTAATACAGCTGCTGTGTCTGGGATATGGCTCTGTGATTGCTGACGGCATCCGCTGATA
>JACXGM010009293.1:10634-27880 GCA_016801145.1 Umbra pygmaea
TGTGTGTGTGTGTGTGTGTGTGTGTGTGTGTGTGTGTGTGTGTGTGTGTGTGTGTGTGTGTGTGTGTGTGTGTGTGTGTGTGTGTGTGTGTGTGTGTACACAAACACACTATGTACATATGTTACGCGTTTATGTGCATGTGCATCAATAATTGATAGTCACACATCAGTATTCAATTATAAGAATATGAGCATTTTTCCGTGTGTAAGGAAGTTTAGGGGTACCTGCAGGTTTATGTAGTCATTCCAAGTGGTTAATCTGAGGTGTAAGGTTAAGTTTTTTCTCTAATTTGGTTTGAGCTGGTTTTGTAGTCAAGGTCTGCTGCCTAACCACCAATTCACGCTCTCTGTTAACCAAACCCTCAGGCCTTTGTAAATCTAATAGCGCTCACTATTGCCCCAAGTGGAATTTAATCGCTACATTCCTCAGTAAGTGCATTAGTGTGTGCATGGTCGTTTGTTTGTTTGAGGGCTATATTAGTTGATTGAAATTACAACATTGAGACGGAAATTGACCTTATCTGAGAAAAAAACCTGTACTATTTTTCTGTTACCCATCGGTCTGTGTATGCTGGATAATTACACTATTGACTTTTCACATTCAACCGCTGACTGGAAATCCATAATATACAAAATAACAATTTACCTGCCAACTAGTGTAGACGCCTCTTCCGCTATCTTTTTCTGTCTATATTTTTCTATTTATTTGTTCATCTATCTCCAGCACTCACGCCCTGTCTTTCTCCAGCACTCACGCCCTGCCTGTCTCCAGCTCTCATGCCCTGCCTTTCTCCAGCACTCACGCCCTGCCTGTCTTTAGCTCTCCCGCCCTGCCTTTCTCCAGCACTCACGCCCTGCCTGTCTTTAGCTCTCCCGCCCTGCCTTTCTCCAGCACTCACGCCCTGCCTGTCTTTAGCTCTCCCGCCCTGCCTTTCTCCAGCATTCACGCCTTGCCTGTCTCCAGCTCTCACGCCCTGCCTTTCTCCAACTCTCACATCTCTATTTCCTTTTCCGCCTCTCCCTTCCTCACTATCTCCCTCTCCATCTCTCTGACAGGGTTATTCATTCCTCAGTAATTCTTCCTCTGAGATTCATCCAATCTTTCCCCAAATCTCCAGTGACACCCTGTTCCCAATCTGACCCACTTCCGACCAGGGATTAGGATGCAATTTAAGAAGCAGCCAGGCAATCTGAGTGTCTGGTCAGGCATGTGATTATGAGGAAATGAGTGTGATGCGAATCCATTTTCATCTGTCCTACAGGTTTCCCCAGGAGCTGAATATGGGGAAGGTCAGTGCTGAGTTCATATGGAACCTGTTTGCCCTGGACATGAAATACGCCATGGAAGGTTGGTAGTGAATGCTATTGATTTGTCAGACCCTGGTGTGTCTTCTCTGGGCTCTCCCAGTGGTCTGCTCTCCTGGTCTGCTGTTGCTTTTCTCTCTGTCGTCATTTCTCTCGGCTGTTTCCCTTAGAGCTAAAGTAAGGCTTTCCTGCTGAAGGCACGCCATAGTTTTTCTTCTTTTATGTGAATCAGAGTTGGGGTGACAGGCTTGTGTAATGTGTGCGTGAGTGCTGCTCCAGGGGGTCTTTTTTGCAGGAGGGACATTAATCAGGGTTGCACAGTGTCCCATTCCACATCGGACCTTGTTGTCAGAGATTGTAAAGAACAAATATACACAAAAAGTGCTTATCCATCTCTGATAGAAATCATGGACAGAATATAATCAGGTCTAACAGTAATGTTATGCATACAAGCACGGTACTGTGGATGCCTCTTTCAATGTCTATGGAGAACTGACTACTCTGTAAAAAAAAATACTAGCTTTATGGATAAAAAGAATATATCACTTTGAAAACCTGTCCCACAGTGTAATGAAAACACACTTCCCCACACTTTTACAACCTCTCTTTTCCTTCTCTCTCGCAGACACATTATTAGTAGATGCACACAAACACATCCCTACTTTAGCACATCCAACCTTTAGATTGTAGCTTTTAGGTTGTTGTTGTCTTGTCCAAATGTGTACCTTTAAAATGTTAATGGACTAGAGGCTTGAGTGATTATTATCATTTTAACCAGGGGTATAGGAACAAAGGGGTATGAAGGGACATGTCTGCCAAAATGTAAGAGGCAGGCAATGTGCCTCTCTAATAATATGAACAATTTGCAAAAAATATATGGTGTGTGTCCCCAATATCAAACTCATTCCTACGCCCTTGATTTTAACCAAAAATGGGTTATAAGATATAATGCTTTTGGATACAGACATTAACTTCCAGAGGTATAATCTAGTATGTATTGATTCCCATATGACAGTTATTCTCATTTATTCAGAATGACAATTTGTCTTACACTAACACTTCCTTTGTTTCAGTTGAGTTATATATTTTAATGTAAGACACTTTAGATCTCCTTTTTGGGGATGTGCATCTAGCAGTCAGGGGCGTCGGACTGGGGGTAAAACCAATACTGATTACCAGGGCCCAAGGGGAGAGAGGGCCCTTGAAAAGTGTGGAATATATTTTATATGTGTAACATGGGGGCCCATCAGGACTGCCTGTGCATAGGGCCCAAGATCTTTTGCTACGCCCCTGCTAGCAGTGAATGTGCTGTATTTTCTCTTCCCATTGAAATTGGCAGATTCAACATCGAATCACATATCTAGGCCAACATGAGTGCATGTCACAAAGATACACACCATGGCAATAATTAGAAACCGGAACATTATTAGAATATGGCAAATACTAATCAATTCTACCATTCAACCTGTGGTGCATTTTGCGGTCTAGCTGAGACATGAAACATACAGTTGTGCAGAGCACAAGTTCGTCAGAACATCTCCAAGACTGCAGCTCTTATGGATATTTCCCGGTCTGCAGTGGTCAGTACCTATCAAAAGTGGTCCAAGGAAAGAAAAGTGGTGAACCGGTGACAGGGTCTTGGGTGGCCAAGCCACATTGATACACTTGAGGAGTGAAGGCTGGCCCATGTGGTCCAATACAACAGATGAGCTACTGTAGCTCAAATTGCTGAATAAGTGAATGCTTGTTCTGATAGAAAGGTGTCAGAACACACAGTGCATTGTAGACCAGTCAGGGTGCCCATGCTGACCCCTGTCCATGGCCGAAAGTGCTTACAATGGGCATGTGAGCATCAGATCTGGACCATGGAGCAATGGAAGAAGGTGGTCTGATCTGATGAATCGCATTTTCTTTTACATTGTGTGTATGGCCAGGTGCGTGTGCGTTGCTTACCTGGGGAACACATGGGACCGGGATGAGGCAGTGTGACATTTTGTGCAATATTCCGCTGGGAAACCTTGGGTCCTGCAATTCATGTGGATGTAACTTTGACATGTACCACCTACCTAAGCATTGATGCAGACCATGTCCACCCACTCTTTCATGGAAACTGTATTCCCAGGTGACATTGACAAGCAAGATAATGCGCCCTGCCACAAAACAAAAATGGTTCTGGAATGATTTGAGGAATGGTTCAAGGTGTTGACTTGGCCTCCAAATGACCCAGATCTCCATCCAATTAAGCCTCTGTTAGATGGGTGGTGGACAAACAAGTCTGATCCACGGAGGCCCCACCACACAACTTATAGGACTTAAAGGATCTGCTGCTAACGTCTTGGTGCCAGATTCCAAAGCACATCTTCAGAGGACTGGTGGAGTCCATGCCTTGATGGGTCAGGGCTGTTTTGCTGGCGAAAGTGGGATATAGACAATACTAGGCATGTGTCGGAATGTTATGGCTGATCTGTGTATGTCCTCGTCATATTATCGATGCAGAATTTGATCTAAAAACAACTTTATTTGTATATTTAACAGGTAAATTTGTTTTAGGTTATTTTGTTGAGCTGTTGTAACAGACGTAATAAAGTTGAATGGAACAGTTCAATGGCAATATTAAGAAAATATCAACAGCAGCAACCTGGCTAGTACGTGTGACTGACAGGGAGAGTGTTGCTGTTACTGCAACAGTTTCAATGCTGTGCAATGGCAGGCGGCAGTTCCTGCTGTGTTTACTGTATGTGAAAGAAACAGAGAGAGAAACAGTGAGCCAGAAAGAGAATGACAGACGGAAACAGAGAGGGACAGAGGGAGAAACATAGAGCGAATGAGAAAGGGTGAGAGAATAACAGAGATACAGACAGAGAAACAGACAGAGAAATGAACAGAGAGAAACACAGAGAGCGAGGGAGAGAATGTGAGCGTTCTGCTGTAATGAAGTCTTTGATGCATGGCCTGCTTATCGCTCGGAGCCAAATGCCAGGGTAAAAGCAAAAATGGATGCAGCTAATTTTAGAGAGCTGCGTGCGTGAGTGTGCGTGCTTTAGTGTGCGTGCGTGTGCATGTGCACTTGCATGGGTGCGTGCATGCAGTACATGTGTACGTCAGTGTGTAGATGATCAGTGCAGCAGTACACTTGTAGTAGAGCACTATACATTAATTTGTGGATGCTCCACGGAGCTGACACAGGTTTGTAAAATGTCAGCATCCAGCCGTTCTCCTCAGTGTCAGCCAGCAGAGGTGTGGGGTTGAGGCTCGGCTGATGGGGAGAGGAGGGAGGGGTAGGAGGGCTGTAGGGGAACCACAAATGAAAAGTCTGGGAGAGTCTAGGTAGAGACACTCACAAGCACTTGGTAACTCTCCAGAGGGCAGGTCACTGAATGCATTCTTTCTTTCCTCCTCCCTCCATCTAACTCTCTATCTCTCTCTATCTCTCTCTATCTCTGCCTCTAACTTTATCTCTGTATTTCTCTATCTCTATATCCATATCTCTAACTCTAGCACTATATCTCTTTTTATATCTCTCTATATCTAACTATATCTTTATACCTTTATTTCTATCTCTCTATATCTCTAACTGTCTATCTCTATTTATATCTCTCTATATCTAAACCTCTATGGGCACTATTTTAACGATCTAAGCGCAAGTGCCCTTTGCCCGTGTCCAAATCCACTGGGCCGGGCGCATGGTCTAAAAGGGTTGTACTATTGGTACTATTGGTTGGTCAATGGCGCAATCACTTTCCGATGCCTCAAGATAGCAATACACCCAGAATTATCCTGAACACACCTCCCTGTTAGACCAGGACTCCCATGGGCACAAATATGGGCGCAGGTTCATTTGCTATTTAAACAACGCGGGCGCCTGACGGGAAAATGACAACTGCGTCGGTCTTAAACTAGCAAAGACACTTGCGTTCAGACTTTGAGCTGCATTGCGCCGGGTGCAAGATAGGGCCCTATATGTCTTACTATATCTCTATATCTCTATATCTATTAGGGATTTTACATTACGATAGATATTGATAGCTTTCAGCAACATTTTCCGAATCCGCTCGAGCCGACGTCGGGATGAGACATAATTGTACTGTGTAAACTTGCGGGTCTCTCTCGAATTCCACGCAACCTCTGGAGGTAGCGCAAAAGAAGAAATCGGAAGATCCCACCTGGGGCTTTGCAAATAGCCCAGAAGAAATGTGTATTGCAGGGAAATTCTTCACTGTAAGTCAATGGGCTGGGCTGATTTGGTCAGGCACCCTGCACAAAACATCTTGAATGACACACCCAGAAATGCACGATTGTGGTCTGGAAACATGACAGTGTAAAGACAAACAGTATGGAAATTAGCTTGCATGGATTTGTAAAATTTAGCTGAAAGCTGTTGGTATCTATCGTAGTGTAAAAAAAAAAGATATCTCTAACTCTATCTCTTGGCTTGCTTGGGAAGGAATTTATTACCAATAATTTCCCTCTTATAGGAACACATGTTCAAACAAATTACCATTAAAAATTTGTCTGAATATATCTCCATCTCTGCCACACAAAATATTCATACCCCTGACTTTCTTATGTATCACTGAATCACCAAGGGTACGTTGAAGTTTTGTTTGACGAGTAATTTTAAAACGCTAAATTGTTTTAAGGTGACCTTGGTTGTATGTTGATAAAATACACTCACCTAAAGGATTATTAGGAACAACCATTCAATTTCTCCTTAATGCAATGATCAACTCAACCAATCACATGGCAGTTGCTTCAATGCATTTAGGGGTGTGGTCCTGGTCAAGACATTCTCCTGAACTCCAAACTGAATGTCAGAATGGGAAAGAAAGGTGATTTAAGCAATTTTGAGCGTGGTATGGTTGTTGGCGCCAGACGTGTCAGTCTGAGTATTTCACAATCTGCTCAGTTACTGGGATTTTCACGCACAATCATTTCTAGGGTTTTACAAAGAATGCTGTGAAAAGGGAAAAACATTTAGTATGCGGCAGTCCTGTGGGCAAAAATGCCTTGTTGATGCTAGAGGTCAGGTCAGGTCAGAGGAGAATGGGCCAACTGCTTCAAGCTGATAGAAGGGCAACTTTGACTGAAATAACCACTTGTTACAATCGAGGTATGCAGCAAAGCATTTGTGAAGCCACAACACGCACAACCTTAAGGCGGATGGGCTACAGCAGCAGGAGACCCCACTGGGTACCACTCATCTCCACTACAAATAGGAAAAAGAGGCTACAATTTGCAAGAGCGGAAACAAAAAATGGACACTTGAAGACGGGAAAATTGTTGCCTGGTCTGATGAGTCTCGATTTCTGTTGAGACATTCAGATGGTAGAGTCAGAATTTGGCGTAAACAGAATGAGAACATGGATCCATCATGCCTTGTTACCACTTTGCAGGCTGGTGGTGGTGGTGTAATGGTGTGGGGGATGTTTTCTTGGCACACTTTAGGCCCCTTAGTGCCAATTGGGCATCGTTTAAGTGCCACGGCCTACCTGAGCATTGTTTCTTACCATGTCCATCCCCTTATGGCCACCATGTACCCATCCTCTGACGGCTACTTCCAGCAGGATAATGCACTATGTCACAAAGCTTGAATCATTTCAAATTGGTTTCTTGAACATGACAATGAGTTCACTGTACTAAAATGCCCCCACAGTCACCAGATCTCAACCCAATAGAGCATCTTTGGGATGCGGTGGAACGGGAGCTTCGTGCCCTGGATGTGCATCCCACAAATCTCCATCAACTGCAAGATGCTAGCCTATCAATATGGGCCAACATTTCTAAAGAATGCTTTCAGCACCTTGTTGAATCAATGCCACGTAGAATTAAGGCAGTTCTGATGGCAAAAGGGGGTCAAACACAGTATTAATATGGTGTTCCTAATAATCCTTTAGCTGAGTGTATTTGTCAGAAAAAAAGTATAGGTAATTCCCGTGCAGTGGAAGCTTCCAGTTTAAAATGGTGAAAGAAATTCCCTAACAAGTACACAATTATCCTTCCAATGGCCTCCACCTTTGAGCAATTAAAGGTGCTGTTACATTTTCTGGATATAAACCCTGCTGTTGAAAAATCACTGTGAGCCAGAAGCATAATGAAGATCAAAGAGCATCTTACAGAAGTAAAAAATAAAGTTGTAAGTAATTTGAAGCCACAGAGGCCAACCAATAATTTCAGGGGCTAAAGAGTTCAGTACTTGGGACCGAAGTAATGGACAAAATTCTCATAACTTTGATTGGTTAAAATCTACCACTCTATATGACTCAAGGCACCACATTCAAATAGTTTAGTATGATGCTGTCAGTATCATGCGGTGGCAATGCTTGTTATTAACAGGGAATTCATCTAGTTCTGAGACAATTATGCCCAATTCATGGAGGGTCTGGTGGACTCTCAATGTGAAATCAGCACTGGTAATCAATTTGAAAACATGGAACTATCAATCTCGCACAATCCAATTGCATCAATGTTGGATTTAGACACGCCCTGCAGTTATTTAAATTGAGTAAATAGCTATCTGGTGAAAATTAAAGGAAGAATGGATTGAGCAAAACTAAAGGCAGAGAACCGGCTTCAGTCCGCTAAAAAACTAAAGCTTCATGAAAAATGTACCTTGCGACAAAACACTGATCTCATACACAAGACACATTGTATTGGGTCAAGAGAATTTGTGGTACTATTTGGATATTGCGTTACAGTACACATGTTTAATTCAACCAATCTAAACATTGTTGAGCAAATCTGGGCTAAAATCTTTCTGACAATGTATGCAAAACTGGTAAATACTTCCTACAAAATATTTAAAGCTGTTATTGCTGCAAATGCTAGCTCTATCATATCATGTGGGGGAAAAAAGCATATTTCAGTGTTTTATTTTTCTATCATCATTTTTATTTCCTATCATCAAAATCAATATAAATAAAACAATTCACCTAGTTTTAAGTAAATGGTTAAATAGACGCTTCAAACGGATATCAGCCTGGAATTATGAGCAACCCAATCATTTGGATGAAGTAGTGTTTCCAATTGAATTCAGCAAAATTAATTTAAAAGAGATTGGCTCGACCTGTAACCACCAACCAATCAAACCACCAACCACATGAGGTAGTTATCAGAAGCTACAGTAGCTACTGAAACATTAGCAGAAATATCACATGCATTTTATATTAAATTACACAACCAGCTGCAGTATAATTACCATCGTATTTGATGTACTGTAAACCACATAAGCGATTTGAGATTCTCTTGACTCAGTTTTAAAGTCAGCATATTCCACCACATGTTAAGCAACAGAATGATCCTAGCTATAGCATAATCGATGCTAACCTCTTCAGAACAAGGCATTTCTATTGTTCAAATTTGTTTCTGTGCAAATAAAAACTATACTTTTTTCCCCTGCATTTCTCATAATCATCACCTAAATCATACCCATAGTGTTTTAATTTGTGTTAATTGGACTACCTGGTCCTAAGATTTCGTTATTGGCAAACTGATATCGGTCAATTGTTTAAATGCAAGCTTGCTGTTTTATGAGGCATAGCGAGGCTAATAGACATATACTGTACATTGAACACTGTGATATTTTGGTACATGTAAGTAGATATGGGACATTGTTCTATTTATTGTATTTGTTTAAACAAATGTGGGGTATGTGGTAAAAGGTTAGGTGCAGCTGTCAGGAGTGTAGGTGGTGGAGAGAGGGAAACCAAGTCAGATGGATGATGGATGAAAAATGATGATTTAATAGAACAATCCGGGAACATACAGAATATAGTAGGTTGCAGGGTACATCTGTAGCGAGTGCACAACAGAATACTTAGTCAGCCTACGTGCTCTCTAACAGTGGCACGGACACTGATTGCTAAAAATATTAGCAAGAACTAGGCATAAAACCTCCGAACTACAGGGACTCACTTATCATAATAACATAAACCACAGCTCCCGGATAGCCTTTGTACACAAATGTGACAATATATTAATGAACCGCCTTCAAACGAGAGACACGAGGCCGCAGCGTAGCCTTGTGTCCACGTTATGCCGGTGCATGGCACTGTAGATTTACGTTATATTGAATGTATGTTGAGTGTTTCTGTTATGTGTGCTATGTAGCGCCTTCCTCTCTTTCACCTTGTGCTGATTGGGGACTGAGTTGGTCTAATCACCTAAACACATTCAGCTGGTTAGCTCAGTCCCTATATCGGTCGAGATGAACGAGAGGAAGGTGCGGTTCATAGTTACATTGTGACGGTCAGTCATTGTATTCTGATTCTGTTTGGAACAGGTTAAGGTGGTGTGTTATGTTTGGTATTACTTGCTGAAGAAGTTCCGGGAGCTACATCTTTACTGTCAGTTGTGTGTCGCCTACGTTTGGATGTAAATGTGTATGCTCTAGACTATATCTCTATACATATAGATTAGCCCTTCAGTATCCGTGCCACTGCTAAAGAGCACTTAGGCATGTAGTTTATCGTTGTGCACTCACGTAGGATGTACCCTGCAACCAGTTTTTGTATGGTGTCGGACTCAGAACAAATAAAACTACAAACAACCATCTCTACGCCTGTGGTCTTGCACTCTCTACATACCGATCGTGACAGCAGCTCAGTTTCCATCTTAGTTACAGCATTTTATAGGAAGTGTATACGAGTAGCCAGTCCTTTCTAAATCCAGGTCAATCAGGTCTCAAAATGTATCTCTCTGTCTCTCAATGTAATACAAAGTGACACTCATTTCTCCTGGAAATAAAATAAGGGTGGGTGAGAGGTTAGGGGTTAGATGTTAGGGGTCAGGTTTAAGGGTTAATGAGTCATTTTTCATTATTAACGTGGATTTAATCCTAAGGGGTGAAGCCGTCAGTAATGCTAGCTGGTGATGTCCCTGCCTGCCTGACTCACGGCCTGCTGGAGACAGTAGTGGTGACCTTCCCACCGCAGAACAACTTCTGACAGCAAGGACATCATGACAGGAGGGAGGGAAGTAAGAAAGAGAGGGAGGATAAAAGGGCGGGATGGAGGGAAGGATGAGTGCATGTTTGTGTCCCAGTGGGCTGATGGTGTTACATGAAGACATCTTCATCAGGGACTCAGGGACTCAGAGTCTGTTATTCCCTCAGGACATAGGCTTACACTGTCTGAAGGGAGCACACAGACACACACAAACAATCTACAGTTTGCTTAAATGAAGTGAAGTTCTGTAAGTTGCAGGTGAGAAACGTGTTGACTTATTGAAGTGGCAGTGTCACAACAGATACATATCTCCATGACTGGAGCGATATCCATTCTCTAAGAGCTCCATCACCACTCTCTCTCTCTTTCTCTCCCTCTCTCTCTCTTCCTCTCTCTCTTCATTTCTCTCTCCCTCTCGCTTCGCCTCTCTTTGTTCCCCCTCTTGCACATACACAAACACATACTGTAAGGTCACACTAATACTCTGTGTTTAGGATTGTAAACATACTTTTGCTTTACAAAATACCTGAAATAATATAGTTTTTTTTTAAATCCGAAAGAATACAGGTGGTTTGTTATGAAAGAACTAGACAATTGGACATTTCATTATTTGTAATTAAAGACACAACCATGTGTTTATTGCTGTTTTTTATTATGTGGCATCAACCTTTACACCCCCTGGAGTTTGGGGTTAGTAATAGAATTAGGTTGATTTTGCTTGACACATTCTAGTGACATCTTGTGGCAGCTTGAGTGGCTGTGAGCCCAATCAGGTTATACAGTTGAGCTCAGAAGTTTGCATAACCCTGGAGAATTATGACTGCAGGTCATAATAGAATGGCACAATTGTAAAACAAAACATGGCAGCAAAGATAATAATGAAATGACGACTGTTCAAAAGTCTGCATACCCTCAGTTCTCAATACAGTTTAGCAGCAATGACAGCGTGCAGACATTTTTGATAGTTGTCTATGAGGCCCCAAATTCTTGCACGTGGTATAGCTGCCCATTTGTCTTGGCAAAATGCCTCCAGGTCATGCAAAGTCTTTGGTCATCTTGCATGAACCGCACATTTGAAATCTCCCCAGAGTGAACTTGGCCTTGTGCTTAGAATCATTGTCATGCTGGAAAGTCCAAGAGCTTCCCATGCACAGCTTGGCAAAAGAATGCAAATTGTCTGCCAGTACTGTCCGATAGCATGCTGAATTCTTCTTGCCATCAATTTTCACAAGGTTCCCAGTGCCTTTAGAGCTCACACACCCCCAAAACATCAGTGAGCCACCACCATGCTTCACAGTGGGGATGATATTATTTTCACTATAGGCCTTGTTGACCCCTCTCCTAACAAAGCGCTTATGGTTGTAACCGTAAAGCTCTATTTTGTTCTCAATTTTTGTTGAAATTATACTGTTCCAGAAGCAGTGAGACGTGTCAAGTTGTTGTCAGGCATATTGTAACCTGGCTCTTTTGTGGCACTGGCGCAGTAAAGACTTCATTCTGGCATCTTGACCATGCAGGTAATTTTTGTTCAAATATCGTCATATTGTGCTCCTTGAAACAACCATGTTATCTTTTTCCAGAGCAGCCTGTATTACTCCCGAGGTTACCTGTGGATTTTTCTTTGGCAGTTTTGGCTGAAATCTTTTTTTGGTCTACCTGACTTTGGCTTGGTATCAAGAGATCCCTGAATCTTTCACTTCTTAATAAGTAATTGAACAGTACTTACTGGCATTTTCAAGGCTTTGGATATCTTTTTATATAATTTTCCAAATTATACAATTCCAGTACTTTCTTATGCATTTTTTTGACCGTTTTTTGCCAGTTTTTTTTTTTTTTTAAGTGTAAGCAGGGTTGTGCGGGTGATATTAGTGATTAGACGGTCACTCTGCCAGTGGGTAGAGGTGACTGTGTTGGTGTGGCTTGAGGCCTAGTTGTGTGCTTAATATGCTTTGTGAATATGAGTATTGTTGTGAACCTTGTATTGAGTTATTGTAGTTATGTACCCATTTGTCATTAATTCTTTGTTTCTTTGATTTATAGGAGTTGGGGAGTAGATAAGAGCTGCTCTGGAGTATACACTGCATGCAGGGATACTCCCATGTCTTAAAACACTAGCTAGACCTGGGTTGACCACTCCCTGTACGTTTGGTTAGGGCACCTCACTCCTGTGCCAGCTTAGCTTAGTTTAAGTGTTTGTGTTTGGGTGTATAGGACAGGTTAGGGGTAGGGGGACTTTATAATTGTTTCTTTGATTTGGTTCTGTCCAGCCCTCCTTTTCTCCTATTATTATTTATAATACCATGGCAATAAAGCCTTTAAGGTATACTTCTGTGATGTGTCCTTACTCGCACCCACAACCCCACATTCCCTTTTCACTGACTACTTGTGGTCCTTGAGGAGTAGGGTGTCAGGTCCCCCTCCTATGGAAGCAAAATTATAAGAAATGGGGGCTCGTCCAGGATTTTGACGCCCTGCTGCTCAGACTTTTTGGTGGTCGGTGATAGGGGTGTAGTGTTGGGGTGTGAGTGGGGACTAGCCCATAGCCAACTAGTTAAGTGGTTTCGATCTGTTACTGTCACTCCAAGGCCAAATATTCAATGGTAGCCAAACAACTATGTGATAATTAATGGCTTCTAATGATCTTTATCCTTACATAACAGTCAGATTTGTGCATGAACAGTCATATTGTCAAAATCAATGCCGACATTTTACATTTTCTGCCAGGGTATGCAAACTTATGAGAACTGTAAATCTGAAGAGTAAGGTGTACATGTTTTAGACTGCTTTGTAGAGCAAGCAGTGTGATAAGAATGTAAAAAACCCATATCCTAGCATTGACAGTCCAGAGTCTGCTGGGAGTTGCCAGGCCTACACTTTGGAATAGGAGATTTGGAACAATCAAATTAGAGAGGAACATCTGCAGTTAGCTGCATTGTTGGGAGAGCAGGTTCAAATCCACATGGGAACTGGAAACCCCCGCAATGCGGGGAAGCTGCTCAAATATTTGCCCATGGTTCTCAGAGAGGATGATGCGATTCCCCTGCATTGTCTTTTTTCGGGGGTTAGTCATCAATTTTAGTTGCGTTGCCTCATGATTTGTCTTATTCCTCGTGAGAAAAATGGGGTAAGTGTAAATAATAATAATAAAATGAACAGAAAACATTAATATTTTATTCATTAAGCATATGCTGTTATACAGAGCGATGGACAGTTAGTGCTTTTATTTTTTATTTTATTTTAAATGCTTTAATTTTATCTGTTTTTAATTTTTGTGTTTTCCTGTTTATGTAAAGCACATTGAATTGCCATTGTGTATGAAATGTGCTATATAAATAAACTTGCCTTGCCTTGCCTTGCCTTTTATGTTAAGCTAGCAAGACTGAACAACTACACAAGCTGGTCGTAGTAAGTTCATAAACACTCTCTCTCTGTCACTCACACCCCATCCTCTCTCCTCCCTTCCACTCCTCTCGCTGTCCTTGTACAATTCTCTGTACCCCTTCTCTCCTCTCTCCTCAATGTGTCCAACTCTGATAGCGTCTGCTGTGTCATCACGCCAAACTTTCATTATGTACAAAGTCAGCTCTTATTAGACACTGCGTATGTGTGTCTACCAAGGTCATGTAACAGCCCTAGTGTGGTCTGACATTACCTGTCTCTGTCAGTATCAACTCAGCCATGTTAAAGGTGTAGCAGGACTTGGGCTCTGTCCTAAATGTCACCATATCCCCTTCAGAATGGAACACTTGTTTGCTAGAGGAAAATAGAGCGTCAGCAGCATAGCTTGTGGCAAACATTGTCTCCTACGCTTCCTGGATATTTTTCAGGTTTCACCCAGCCTGCATCCTGATTTCCCACCCATCTCCCAAAGTGGTCCTGGATTTAAAAGCATTAGATCGGTGCTTAACTAGGAATGAAATAGACGGATGAGTCCTTTTCCAAGTCAGTCCATTAGACCAGGATGTCAAGGTCCCCTCCTGCAAGCCTCTGTGAAATATCCACAATAATTGGCTGCTTCTCTGTGCACCCTTTGAAAAAGTAAGGCTGCAGTTCCCTGATCTCATAAGTCCTACCATCTCCTGCTGTTGAGCTGTTGGTCAAGGCACTTAGCCCTCGCCTCCATCCACCACACCTCACCAAGGAGGGCCGTTGTATAACACACATGCTGCTGGGTAGGCAGGCATTTGATGAACCAATGTTTTATCCTGTAGCTCACGGTAAGCCTTCAGAGTGAGTTGGGCAAAGGGTGCAACCATCAGCATTGGTGGATGGTTGGTCCCCCTCGATAGAAAACATTACAACATTACAATCATACAACAATTAGAGATAATCTTTATGTTCAATACATCAGGGTTAAAATTAGGCAGGCTAATTCAAATTCCTAAAGATGTTAATCTGCATACATTAATCAGGGATATATACACGCCCTCCAGCTATTCTGACATCAACCTTAATCCTTATGCTTGAGAAGAAAATGTATTTGCTAGATACTAGTCATGCTGCAGTACAATGTGGGTTTTTAAACTGGCTATTTTGTTTTTCTCTTGTCTATCTTTGTGTTGTAAACTTAGGGCCTACCTGCTACTGAAAAAGAAATCCCTTTATCCTAGGGCAATATACCATTGTTGGAGAAACGCACACACACCTTTGTTTTGTTGCTTTTGGTGAATCGGGCTGTTAATGGCTTAGCGACTTGTTTTATTGATGAGTTAGTAGTTCTCTGAAAAGGCACAGAATTTAAAGAGGCGCTGGTAGTGTTAAGCTTTTCACTTTGAAGTGCTGTGATGGGCTGAGCCAAGCGCTGCAGTGGAGTAATGGAAGAATTGGCAAGTTACTCCATTCTACGACTGGCAGGGCAGGTGCACCCTTGGATAAAAAGATAAGGAACTGTAGAATGTAGGACTTGTGTAGAGTGGATTGCCAATTGGTGCTGCTCCCTGTTGTGTGCTGTTGGGCTTCACAGCTCCCCGATCGGTTTGATTGAATACTTCAGCATTGAGCCTGCTACTCCTGCGACCACATCATATTTCAGTCCAGAAACTGACTTCATTTCTTTTTTCCCTTGGCAGAGCACGAAAAGCACCGTCTATGCAAGAGCACAGAGTACATGAATCTTCACTTCAAAGTCAAGTGGTTCCACAACGAGTATGTCCGCGAACTGGCTGCCTTCAAGGACACTCCCCCTGAGTATTCTCTGTAAGTGTTGCGCTGCAGGCATGCATAAACCGCACCCCACCTCAGTACTATTACTGTCCTGTACTGCACCTTTCAAGTGTTGTCCTGAACTGATTGAATCAAACTCATCCTAACGGTCATATATTTTTAGCCTCAAGATTGTTTACATTTTTTCAATTGGCATTTAAAATGAGATAAATCAAAAGGGTCAGGTAACATAAAGGTTGATTGTCTAATTATGTAAAGGTATGGATTAGCACTATCTAACAACCTTGCTAACGCCCTCTCATCCACACCTCCCTGTCACTGCTGATCAAACAGCATCCAATCCATTACAGACTGAGTTATGACTGACAGCTCACATTCCCACCCACCTGCTGCTGTTTCTCAAACACAAAGCACCTTCAAGCGACACACACACACACGGTCCACCTTATTTATTATCGCCCTCTCTGGCAGATGCCCTTAAACAAGGAGCACAGCAGGGAGTACACTTTTCACACACATACAGACAATTATCGTGTGTGTGTGTGTGTGTGTGTGTGTGTATGTGTGTGTGCGTGTGTGCGCGTCCTCCAGGTGGTTCGATCCATTTGTCATCCAGTGGCTGTCCGAGAACGAGGAAGTTGCCATGGACTTTCTTCACGGAGCTCTGGGGAGCGACAAAAAGCTTGGCGTGCGTACTCTCCTCTTTTCTAAATCTCTCGCTCATTCACCATCTGCTAACCCTCTGTCCCTTCAGTGATGGAATAACAGCAGTGTCGACATGCTGCACTCTGCCCTGCTTTCCTCGCCACAATGAAATACTGCACCACTATGAGATACCAAAGCAAATGTATTTCTCTCGCTCCCTCTCTCTCACCTTCTCCGTCTCACCATCGGTCTCCAGTTCCAGCCGACGTCGGAGCACGTCCTGTTCTCCTGTTCGGTTGTGGATGTGTTTACCCAGCTCAACCAGAGTTTTGAAATCATTAAGAAACTGGAGTGTCCGAACCCACAGGCTCTGGCGCACTTCATGTGCCGCTTTGCTAAGGTCAGACCCACCCCTTAACATTAAACTTTGATAGAAACAGTAAAATAGTGGTTCCTGGCTTTTTTTGTGTGTTTGTGCATGTATGCATGTGTATGTCTATACAATAATGTGTTGGATTATTACAACAGGTTACCATTGTTTGTCCCTCTTCTTAACTTTATAGACCATTAACAAAGTCCTGCTGCAATATGCTGCTATTATAACCAAGGATTTTGGCTTGTACCTAAACCAAGAAAAAGTGGTGAGTTATCTCTGGAACTACAGTCCCCACATTATTGAAAAAGGTGATAATTTAATACGGCCAAGACAATCTACACCAATGGCCTGTGTGCTTCTGAATAGTGATGCTTTATGCTCTATGTCCAATAACCTGAATGTGTCTCTGTGACAGCCCTGCATCCTCATCAACAACATACAGCAGCTCAGAGTGCAGCTGGAGAAGATGTTTGAGTCCATGGGAGGAAAACAGGTCTGTTACCCTTGACCTGTAAACACCCATTTCCTTTACACACAATCTTTACTTATAGTATTCTCACCCCCATTTCCTTTACACACAACCTTTATCTGTTAATGTTTACAAACAGCCCATATCAACTACATTTTCACACACTGCTAACGTTTACAAAGAGTTCATACATCTGACCATTTGACATACTGCTAGCCTTTACACACAGCGCATACATCTGACATTTACACACACTGCTAACCTTTACACACAGCCCATACATCTGACATTTACACACACTGCTAACCTTTACACACAGCCCATACATCTGACATTTACACACACTG
>JACXGM010009294.1:0-27778 GCA_016801145.1 Umbra pygmaea
GTATGTTGGGGTAGAAGTCATCACACGCTTGGGGATGGCACCTTCATGATCCCGCTTAGTCAGCACCTCAGCATAGGTGTTGTGGCCATTCCATGGGATGGTAGTGTCTGAAACTGCCACCTGGGACGACGGTACCAGGAACGAGTCCAAATATTGTTCACCATCCTGTATTTTGTAAAGGGTGGAAATCCTGCTTTCTTGTTTAAAACACATATTCACTTAATAGCTGTCAGTATGTTGTTAAATTTAATAACTAATGGACTCTATCTTTCAGATTTGGAACCGATCAGAAGAAATTATAAAGGTTTGTTTCATACCGTGTTACTATTATTGTTTTCTGAGTACTAGTGTCATGTCTAGAATATTATCTAAACTCATTCTTTCTCTCCAAGACACATTATTAGTCTGTCATAATTATGACTTAATTATGCCTTATCTTTCATTATGATCACCAGTCATGTGTTTTAGACAGCTGTAAACATGGGCAAAATTAGGAATACTATAGCTAAAGAAATATGTTCATTAGTTTTGAAGTTCTAGGCCATAATTAAATATTAAATGTTACCATAGAATACCACAGAACTTAGAATACTAATACAATACAGCAAACTGTAGTAAGATGTAGTGAACTACTGAATATTAATGCTGCATAATTTCATGGTACAAACTACAGTGTACTGACATTAGCTATTGCAGATTAACATTTTGGTATGTTAGATAAAAAATAAAGTAACCTTAAGAAATAATTCAAATGAGTAACATAGCAGATCACTTTATATACAATTTCTATATAAACAAAAAAAAAAGAAAAAGCTTTATCATAATTTCACTACATGTATAGATTGTACATTAATGTTAAAATGGAAATAAAAACAAGGTAACAATTTATTTGGATAGTCTATCTGTAGATGCTTTACAGAGTATCAATAACAATCTAGAAAATATTAATAGCATTTCAATAACATTTCAGTTACCTATCTACTAACACTTACCCTAACCTTAAACCTCATCCAATCCCTAAACTTAACCATTTCCCCAACCCTTAGCCTAACCCTAATTCAAACCCTAACCCTAACCCTAACCTTAACCTTAGAAAATATTAACTATGTTTCGTAGTAGTTTTCTATAGTGTGAATACCTGTAGAGCATCTATAGATGGTCATTTTGACTATCCAAATAAAGTGAAACCAAAACCAATTTCATGTAACAAATTGCTCTATATTTATAGGGACATTTTAACAGTGATCCAATGTTTATATACCTCCTTTCTATAGGTATGCTTCTAATTACAGAATTTAAATATAAAAACCAATGGATGTTTTCAAAAACAGTGGCAAAGTTAATATAATTTGGTCTGACTACGGTAAGTATTGTGGAAAATAAGAGATGAGAAAATAAGGGTTGAGTGTAGCTACATTTAGTCATGTGATTTGGACATAACGTGCAATAAACCATTCAGATCGTCATCTCACATTCCCTTTAAAAGCTTGTTCCATGGCGGATTGCTATTATAACAGCAGATTGCAAAATACTTTCCAATGTTTTGGGCTCACTCTCACTGATACTGGAGGTTAGAAATGCATGGTGATGTTTTTGCAATTGCTTTGCTTACCTCACTATAGACGATGCAGCACATCTTCTGTCAAATACGTTATCTCCCGTTCTGATGCTGGGGCATTTGTGTTGACTTTTTGAGGACTGTACTGTAAATGCACCTGCGCCCATATTTGCGCCCATATTTGCACCCATGAGCATGCTGGTCTAACAGGGAGGTGTGTTCAGGATAAATCTGGGTGTAAACTTGAGGCATTGAAAAGTGATCGCGCCATTGACCAACAAAAACCTGTAAAATGGAATGAGTATCGCTGCTCTATGTGTGTGTTTTGATTTGGGGTTTCATATTTTCACGCAACAGTAGGAAAGTGACTGTCGGTTTAGTTTTCGAGTTTTGGTAACAGTAAAGCTGATCACTCCTCTGGTTCCTGTAATATTTTATATCCTGTCTCGCTGTGAAGGACAGAGTATTGCCAACCTGTCAGAATTGCCTCCGTGGCACTGCCTATACCAGCGATACTCATTCCATGTTCCTGCGAGCCGCAATTCCATAGGTTGTTCCAAACCAAATTTAGCACAGGTGACATTAATCGTTATTAAGATGAAACGCTAACTCAGGTTAGTCCCAACTGGGGTTGGATGGAAACTTGGAATTGCGGCTCGCGGGAGCAGGAATGAATATCGAGTCCACAACACACACCATTCTCATCAAAGTGGAACTGGTCGAGATCTTCCTTGAGGTCTACACAGAAGTGTGCTGAAGGTATGACAGCACGTCTTCCTTTCTCTGGAGGCTGAGATGTATCCGCGTGTCCTGAGATAAAAAACAAGTTCCACTGCTGCCAAATTGTTAGCCTCTTGACTTGGCTGTAACACTGGCTGGTATGCCAATTGGTATAAATATCCAATTTACATAGTTTACCAACAGACACACACATAAAGCAGCAATACTTATTATATGTTCCTGCAAGCTGCAATTCCATAGGTTTTTGTTCCAAACCAAATTTAGCACAGGTGACATTAATCATTATTAACTTGAAACGCTAACTCAGGGTAGTCACAACTGGGGTTGGATGGAAAACTTATGGAATGGCGGCTCACGGGAGCACGAATGAATATCACTGCTGTAGCGAGTGCTAAATGATATACTAACTGTAGAAAAGCCCCTTGCCTTAATGCAGTATATTTTCTTACCTTCTATTTGCCCATTATACTGAACATTACAATAAATACACTCACCTAAAGGATTATTAGGAACACCCATCAAATTTCTCCTTAATGCAATGATCTACTCAACCAATCACATGGCAATTGCTTCAATGCATTTAGGGGTGTGGTCCTGGTCAAGACAATCTCCTGAACTCCAAACTGAATGTCAGAATGGGAAAGAAAGGTGATTTAAGCAATTTTGAGCGTGGCATGGTTGTTGGTGCCAAGCGGGCCGGTCTGAGTATTTCACAATCTGCTCAGTTACTGGGATTCTCATGCACAACCATTTCTAGGGTTTACAAAGAATGTTGTGAAAAGGGAAAATCATCCAGTATGTGGCAGTCCTGTGGGCGAAAATGCCTTGTTAATGCTAGAGGTCAGAGGAGAATGGGCCGACTGCTTCAAGCTGAAAGAAGGGCAACTTTGACTGAAATAGCCACTCGTTACAACCAAGGAATGCAGCAAAGCATTTGTGAAGCCACAACACGCACAACCTTGAGGCGGATGGGCTACAACAGCAGAAAACCCCACCTGGTACCACTCATCTCCACTACAAATAGGAAAAAGAGGCTACAATTTGCAAGAGGACACCAAAATTGGACAGTTGAAGACTGGAAAAATGTTGCCTGGTCTGATGAGTCTCGATTTGTGTTGAGACATTCAGATGGTAGAGTCAGAATTTGGCGTAACCAGAATGAGAACATGGATCCATGCCTTGTTTCCACTGTGCAGGCTGGTGGTGGAGGTGTCATGGTTTGGGGGATGTTTTCTTGCCAGACTTTAGGCCCCTTAGTGCCAATTGGGCATCGTTTAAATGCCATGGCCTGTCTGAGCATTGTTTCTGACCATGTCCATCCCTTTATGGGCACCATGTACCCATCCTCTGATGGCTACTTCCAGCAGGATAATGCACCATGTCACAAAGGTTGAATAATTTCAAATTGGTTTCTTGAACATGACAATGAGTTCACTGTACTAAAATGGCCCCCACAGTCACCAGAACTCAACACAATAGAGCATCTTTGGGATGTGGTGGAACGGGAGCTTCGTGCCCTGAATGTGCATACCACAAATCTCCATCAACTGCAAGATGCTATCCTATCAATATGGGTCAACATTTCTAAAGAACACTTTCAGCACCTTGTTGAAAGAATGCCACATAGAATTAAGACAGTTCTGAAGGCGAAAGGGGGTCAAACACAGTATTAGTATGGTGTTGGTAATGATCCTTTTAGGTGAGTTTATGTTTACTCAGTAAATCACCTTCTCAGCCAATCACAGCGTAGCTGTCCCTTGTCTCACTCCCCCTCCCCTCTACCTTTTTCTGAGTGAAGCCAGAGTGAGATCTCGTGTGGAGAAGGTGCACCATTCAAAGAGAGAAGTTGTGGAGTTGTTGCGTGTGCGTTGATAATGTAAACCACACATACACACATACACATACATAATTGAGTTCATTATAAATACTACAAACTGGACCCCTGGACTGCTGACATCTTTCTAATAGAAGATTAAGGCCAACATTGTACAATAAGCAACAGTATAATAATATTACAAGTGGTCCTTCGAGCCGGATTGTACAACTGCTGCGCTATGGCTTATTCCAGGGATCCATACCAAGGTGAACAACCAGCATTGACCAATGATGGACATTGTCACCAACCTAGCTAGACTAGATGAATCCCCATAAGGTTTGAGGACTACATGCTGAGTTACCCTCCACATCTTCTCTCAGACATATCAGATAATACTACCACCACAGTGACCACAGCCATTGAGCAAGGCACACAGATTGATTACTCAAGAGCGGCTACCCATACAGAGGAAAGGGTAAGTGATGACCAGAGATTGACTAGGATGGAGGCATGCTGGCAGATCCTTGGCAGGCAGATCAATGAGTTATCAGTAGCTATGACCAATACTAGACAAGAGCAGAAGTCCCAAAGCTACAATAAACCACATGTCAGCACCCCATTCCAGACCCCCTCCTATCTCCAACGCCATCAAAGTCTTCCTCTACTGGAGTCACACAGCCCTGTTGCTAATCAGATGACAACTTCAGGTGTTAACACAAATACACCATCCCAGTCAGTTCCACGGCTTTGGCCACCACTCGCTCCAGCTCAGCCTGCCCAGACACATCCACTTCCTGGGCCACACATCCCACAACAACTCCTGCAACAAGCGCCCCTACCTGTGTGACAGCAAGTCCCACAACAAGTGCCTAACGCCGCACATTACCCTGTACCTCAGCCTCAGGGCTCTATGCCATACCCATCACCAGTTTATTCAGCTCCTCCATATGCTCCTTCTCCATCACCACACCCTATGTCGCAGCCCAGTCTCTGGAACCCATATGGGGTGCCACCTCCTTCACCAGCTTGGCCTCCAGCAGACCTTGGGCGGCAGTGGCTCAGTGGGTCAAGTAGGTTGTCTAGCAACCGGAAGGTTGGTGGTTTGATCCCCGGGTCCTCCTGACCAAGTGTCGAGGTGTCCATGAGCAAGACACCTAACCCCAGCTGCTCAGGACGAGCTGGCTGGCGCCTTGCATGGCTGACACTGCTGTCGGTGTATGAATGTGTAAATGAATGGGTGAATGTGAGGCTCTGTAAAGCGCTTTGGTGGCCATTGGTCAGAAAAAGCGCTATATAAATGCTGTCCATTTACCTTTTTTTTTTTACATGGTGCCCAGCCTTATGGAGATGGCCATCGCCTCATCGCATGGATTACCAAAGCCCAAACTACCTGTGTTTAGCTCAGGCAAGGAAAGGGATTTTGTGATGCTTAAGAAGGGACTGGATAGATTGTTTGGCCCTCACAGGCATTTAACAGAGGACTATAAATACCAGGTAATATTAGACCAATTGAAGTTGCCCATTGCCTACCAGGTGGCCAAGAGATACATGAATGACCCCATGCCATATACAAGTGCTATTCAGGCTCTTCAAAACCTATATGGGCAGCCCAGGCAGCTTATACAGGAAGAGCTCAAGGCTATACTCAATGGTTCAGTTGTAAAAATGGGAGACGCCCAGGGTTTCGAGGATTTCTCCTCACCTGTGAACACACTGGTGGGTATGCTGAGTACTATGGACGGTCCCTCCCGGTCTGAGCTGAACTGTGGCTCTCACGTTTACACTTTACTATCCAAGCTTCCCTCCAGTTACAGAGACAGCTTTGCAGAGTACTGCATCACCCATGGGATCATCCAGAGCGGCACCAGCCTGACATACACTCTACCTGACCTGGCCAGATGGCTAGAGAGGAAGTCGCAGGCCATCCAGATCTCCCGCCGTGTCATCGAGGGTTCTCATCCAGAGCCACCCAATACAAACCGCAGAGAGACCGGGCCTAGGAGGAAACCTAAACCAACAGCGGTCTATTGGAATAATGAGCAGAAACAAGCAACAGCTTCCTCTCCCTCATCTAACACCAGCACAGCATGCACACCCCAGAAATGGGAAAATTTCAAGCCCTACTGCCCTTACTGTAATACTCAGGAACATTATCTCAGTGCCTGTCCTGAGTTTGGTAAGCTGAGTTTCACCGAGAGAGGAGCCTGGATAAAGGAATGGAATAAGTGTTGGCGATGTGGTAGAGGGCACAAGGCTGAATGTTGCACACTAAAGAAACCCTGCTCCACCTGTGGGGAACAGCACCTCCTAGTACTACATGACGTGGCACAAACCAGAGTGTCCTCACAGTAAGCACATCCTCCAACATGGTCTACATAGACCAATCCAGTTGTTTAGGCTGGGTTATGCTCTGTAGTAGTTCCGGTTCAGCTCTGTAATGGAAGGAGAATCTTGGACACCCATGTAGTGCTGGATGACGGCTCTGAGAAAACTATCATACTACCGGCTGCAGCCAGGCACCTTGGTCTGCAGCGGAAAGATGAACTCCTGCCTATGCAGACTATACGACAGGACGAAGTACAGCTCAGAGGAGCCACAGTGTCATTAGAGGTTTCTGCTAGGAACAGCCCACAGGTAAAACACCATATATTCAATGCTTTCACTGCTGATGAGTTGAACTTAGCAGAGCAGTCCTGCCCAATGGATTCACTGAATGGCTATAAGGTCCGGTCTTTAGAACAAATGGAGCCCACCATGAGGAATGTGTACCCAGCACTTGCCAGCCAGTATGATCCTCTTGGGTTCATCATCCCCTTCTCATCCAGAGCTAAGGTGCTGGTTCAAGCCCTCTGGTGCATGGAGAGAGGATGGGGCAAGCCAATCTCCAACGAGCTACTACCAGTGTGGCAGGCCTGGGAGAGGGAACTCCCTGACAGAACATTGTCATACCGAGATGCTACACCCCGATCTGTGCTCTTAAATCAACCTCTACTATAGACCTGCATATCTTTTGTGACGCCTCAGAGTCTACGGGTCTGTAGCCTACCTGAGGGTTGAGGATACAGACAAGCACACCCAGGTGTCCTTTGTCATGCCCAGGTCCCACATAGCTCCAAGGAAACAACTCTCTATGCAACGCTTAGAGCTTAGTGCGGGACTGACTGGAGCCCAGCTATCAAAGGTACTGCACTCTGAACTCACTCTACAGATCAGACAAACTACTGTGTGGACTGATTCTACTACAGTGCTGACATGGATCCAGTCAGATTCATGCCATACAAGGTCTTAGTTGGCACCAGGGCTGCAGAGATACAGGACTTGACTGACATTGAGAGCTGGAGATATGTTAACTCTGAAGATAATCCAGCTGATTTTTCACCCGTGGAAAGAGACTGCAGGAGCTGTCACAGTCTAACGGCTGGAGCCAGGGTCCCCCTTTCTTAAATCAGTCACCTTCTCACTGGCCAGGTTACCCTACCCAGCACACAGGAGATCCAGATGAGCTACGAAGCCTAGTTTCTGTGGCAATGTCTCAGTTGCTTGACCCCCTATACCAGACCCAGCTCAGTACGACACATGGAATGAGTTGATAAATGCCACTTTTCTATCCTTACATGGGGCGGCAACATGCCCCATGTCAGCCTCCGCCCGTGTAGACACGAGAAGAGCACAGTTGGATAGCTTCCCTGAAGAGGTTCACACATTACAAGCAGGTAAACCAATGTGCAACAGTAGCTATCTAAATCCACTCTCGCCGGAGTATGATATGCCCCTGTGAATAATTAGACTTGGAGGGAGACTCTGCAAGGCCGAAGAACTGGATAAAGATAGCCTTCATGCAATTGTACTAGCAGCCGAACACCCCATCACACAACTCCTGGTGCGGGACTATGATGATCGTCTACTACATCCTGGCCCTGAACGAGTCTTTGCTGAAATTAAGAGGACCTACTGGATACTCCGTGGTCGACAAGCCATCAAGAAACATCAGCGCCAGTGCCTGGAGTGCCGTAAGTGGCGCAGTAAACCGACAATCCCAAAGATGGCTGACCTGCCTAGCACATGACTCCGGATCAACCAACCACCTTTCTGATCTACAGGGGTGGACTGTTTTGGCCCATACACAGTCACAATCGGTAGACGACGGGAGAAGAGATGGAGTATAATCTTCAAATGCCTCACAACAAGGTGTGTGCACTTAGATCTCCTGTGTAGCATGCATACTGATTCCTTTTTGATGGCCCTTCATCATTTTATAGCTAGGAGAGGGAAGCCTTTTGAGCTTATATCTGATCGAGGCACAAACTTTCGTGGAGGAGTGTGTGAGCTCAAAGATGCCTTTGCCGCACTCGAACCATCACTAAAGGAACAGCTGATTGATCAAAACATCACCTGTCGATTCAACCCCCCACTCTCATCACACTTCCGTGGGTCATGGGAGAGAGAGATCAAATCGGTCAAGTTATCTCTTCAAGTAGTTATCGGGGATAGAACATTACCAGACGAAGTCCTGATGACAGTGCTCATGGAAGTTGAGGGCATACTGAACTCTACACCACTAGGCTATGTCTCATCCGATATAGCAGACACCAAACCTCTTGCTGATGGGGCGGCGAGATGCCTCACTTCCCCAGGCGGTATATGGCTCAAGTGACCTGTTGGGGCGTCGACGTTGGAAGCACAGTCAAGTGATTGCTGACCACTTCTGGGGTCAGTTTACCCGCCGATACCTACCCAACCTACAACTTCGGATGAAATAACAGAAATCCACTCAGGCAGGTTGTCATGGTCATTGACTCCCAACTACCACGAGCTATGTGGCCCATTGGAAAGGTCACCCGTGTCATCCCCAGCAGTGAAGGGAGGATCAGAGTTGCTGAGGTCAACATAAAGGGCAACAGTTATACTCGTCCTGTGGCCAAACTCATTGAACTGCCAGAAATGCCTGACGATGGAGTAAGCATTACCAATGGCTGTAGAAAGCAGTGGCTTTGTATCTTTATAAATTCACCTAATGAATTTATGGGGCGGCTGTAGAAAAGCCCCTTGCCTTAATGCAGCATATTTTCTTACCTTCTATTTGCCCATTATACTGAACATTACAATTAATATGTTTACTCAGTAAATCATCTTCTCAGCCAATCACAGCTCAGCTGTCCCTTGTCTCACTCCCCCTCCCCTCTTCCTTTTTTCGAGTGAAGCCAGAGTGAGATCGCATGTGGAGAAGGTGCACCGTTCAAAGAGAACAGTTGTAGAGTTGTTGCGTGTGCGTTGATAATATAAACCACACATACACACACGTAATTGAGTTCATTATAAATACTACAAACTGGACCCCTGGACTGCTGACATCTTTCTAATACAAGATTAAGGCCAATATTGTACAATCAGCAACAGTATAACAATATTACACTAACATTTGTGTATAGTGACAAATATGTGTAGTGACTCATCTGTCAGAAAGAAACTCCAATTGTATTAATTTATTGAGGTTGATGTCCTAATGTAATTTAATTATTTCTGTATGTTTCTCTACACAGTGGATGTGACTCTAGACCCTAATACTGCAAATGCCCGGCTCTTCCTGTCTCAGGACAGGAAAAAAGTGTGGTGGAAAAATGAAACAATATTTCTACATGACAAACCAGAGAGTTTTGATTATTGCCCATATGTCCTGGGTAAGGAGGGTTACTCAGATAAATTCTACTATGAGGTGGAGGTAAAGGGGAATAAAGAGTGGACTTTAGGAGTGGCCAGAGGGTCTGTTAACAGAAAAGGGAAGATCATACTAAGCCCAGAGTATGGATACTGGACTGTGTGGCTGAGGGATGGAAAGTATAAGGCTGCTACTAATCCTCCTCATAGGCTGCTCCTGAGTGAGGAGCTGGAGAAGGTCGGGGTGTTTGTGGAATATAAGATTGGCAAGGTCTCCTTCTACAATGTGGATTCCAGCTTTCATATCTACTCGTACAGTGACTGCACCTTCACTGAGAAACTCTTTCCATTTGTGTGTCCTGGTGATGCTGATAATGTCCCAGTAATGATCCTGTAGTTCATTGCTCATAGTTATTTTTATTTCAGATTCATGTTGTTAATAGTAGCATTGTATGTGAACTATCTATCTATGCTTGTGAGTTACACACTAAGGCACAGAACCTTTATTTTAAGCCTTGACAGTATGTGTATGTTTATATAATAAATGTTTTTGTACAGTATACTGTATATTGTATAGTAGCTATATATTACAATTTGTCTGAACTTTTTAATTTGACACAATGTCATGTATTGTATATTTTTATTTAATCAGGTAAGATGACTGAGAACAGGTTCCTGGGTAGGTCACACAGAATTACACCATACAGTACATTATTTAAAAAATAAATGCAGACAACAAAACAATCACCTAAAACAAACACAGTCAATGATAGAATTATCTTCAAGTAAAAAATCTAAACTGCATACATTGTACATGTCATACCAAAGAGACATACAGTGCATCTGGAAAGTATTCACAGTGCTTCACTTTTTCCACATTTTGTTGTTACACCCTTATTCCAAAATTGATTAAATTCATTACTTCCTTCAAAATTCTACAAACAATACCTCATAGTGACTGTTAGAAGTGTGCTTGAATTTTTTGTAAATTTATTAAACACATGAACATAAGTATTCACAGCCTTTGCCATGACACTCAAAATTGAGCTGAGGTGCATCCTGTTTTCACTGAACATCATCAAGATGTTTCCACAATCTGATTGGTTCCACCTGTGGTAAATTCAGTTGATTGGACATGATTTGGAAAGGCACACGCCTGTCTATATAAGGTTCCACAGTTAACAGTGCATGTCAGAGCACAAATCAAGTCATGTAGTCCAAGGAATTATCTGTAGACATCCAAGACAGGACTGTATCGAGTCACAGAGGAAGGGTACAGAAAAACATCTGCTGCATTGAAGGTCCCAATGAGCACAGTGGCCTCCATCATCCAGAATGGAAGAAGTTTGGAACCACCAGGACTCTACCTGGAGCTGGCTGCCCGGCCAAACTGAACAATCGGGGGAGAAGAGAAGGGCCTTTGTCAGGGAGGTGACCAAGAACTCAATGGTCACTCTGACAGAGCTCCAGCGTTTCTCTGTGGAGAGAGGAGAAACTTCCAGAAGAACAACCATTTCTGCAGCGCTCCACCAATCAGGCCTGTATGGTAGAATGGCCAGATGGAAGCCACTCCTCAGTAAAATGTACATGAGAGCCCGTCTGGAGTTTGCCAAAAGGCAACTGAAGGACTCTCAGACCATGAGAAACAAAATTATCTGGTCTAAATGAAACAAAAATTGAACTCTATGACCTGAATGTCTGGAGTAAAAAAAAGAGGCACTGCTCATCACCTGGCCAATACCATCCCGACTGTGAAGCATGGTGGTGGAAGCATCATGCTTCTGGGTATGTTTTTTAATGGCAGGAACTGGGAAACTAGTCAGGATAAAGGGAAAAATGAATGCATCAATGTACGGAGACATCTTTGCTGACAACCTTCTCCAGAGGGCTTCTCAATAGGTATGCCAAGCTTGTAGCATTATACTCAAAAAGACTTGAGGCTGTAATTGCTGCCAAAGGTGCTTCAACAAAGTATTGAGCAGAGGCTGTGAATACTTATGTACATGTGCTTCTTTCATTCTTTATTTTAAAACATTTGCTAAGATTTCAAACACACTTATTTCACATTGTCATCATGGGTATTGTTTGTAGAATTGAGGGAAATAATTGACGGAAATAATTCATTTAATCAGTTTAGGTATAAGGGTGTAACAACAAAATGTGGAAAAAGTGAATCACTGTGAATACTGTACTTTCCGGATGCACTGTAGGTACCCATTTGTTAAAACATACACACTCCATGGCAATCTCTGGTATATTGACTGCCCTCAAGTAACAACAACCAGTGCAGTTGGTTTAACTTAGCGGTCTTTCCTACGTAGGCTAACCCGCATGGACATTTCAATAGGTTGGTTGGTTGTGGTGCAGGTGATGATCCCTTTTATTTTGAAAGGTTTTCCATTCATGGGGTGGTTGAAAGAGTCACACTTAAATGTGCAATTGCACATATTGTTGAATTAAAGGGGTTACCCGGACGAATGGCTAGACAAAAAATTCAGCAACATGACCCAGGAAGAATGTTTAAATACCACTTGGATAAAAAAGATTATTCAACACTCTGTGTCCTACAATATTCTCTTCTGGGAAAAGAATTTGAAAAAATAATTAAAAAACACCAGCACGTTTTAAATACTGATACCAGACTTTCCACACTATACGAAACCCTCACGGGTAGTATTCAAACGGGTATTGAATATTAGACAGATGGTAGTAAAGTCAGATTTGCCAGCAGGGGTGTAGCAAAAAATCCTGGGCCCTATGCATAGGGAGTCCTGATGGGCCCCCATCCAGGTAAAATAAAATATATTCCAGACTTTTCAAGGGCCCTCTCTCCCCTTGGGCCCTAGTAATCAGTATTGGTTTTACCCCCAGTCCGACGCCCCTGTTTGCCGGTACCAAAAACAACACATTCTAAGATCAAGTGAATGACGGGAACTACAAATGTGCACATTGCGCTCAATGCAATTGCACATATAAGTGCGACTCTTTCAACCACCCCATGAATGGAAAACCTTTCAAAATAAAAGGGATAATCACCTGCACTACAACCATTGTGATCTACCTATTGAAATGCCCATGCGGGTTAGGAAAGACGCGCCAGGTACTCAAGACACGGATCTCCGAACACAGGAGCAGTATCAGAAACCATGATCAAAAAAGTCCAGTGGCCATACATTTCACGAATGCCAAACACAATGTGGCCACACTAACATACATTGAGATTGAACACGTAAAAGTCCCTATGAGAGGAGGGGATCTAGATAAATTACTTTTACAAAGAGAATCCTACCGGATGTACAGATTAGAAACCATGTCCCCAAGAGGACTTAATGAAGAGTTTTATAAAAGACAATTCCTACGAATAATTTTGTATATCGTGTATATTTTGTATATAACTGTATATGTGTATATATATATATGTACATATGTAGACTGTTCACATTTATGACAGTCCTTCGGTGTATCCATTTGTGATTAATGTATACACTTGGGTGCATTGTGCACTAAATTCCATGTTGGGGATAATAGATTGGTCTATTTGATACGTGTCCCATGTCTCTGTGTACATATAGGGGTGTGGCACACAGAAGCACTAACAAGACCTGACAAAGATCTCTGCAGTTTAGATCAAAACGTTGTCATTTTAGTCAGATAAAGATATGTGGTGGAGCATACACGTGTGCGGGTTCTTCTTCTTTTATCTGATATATCCTCAACCCTGCACCCGATTTAGGATGTGCGTTTGATCTCACACTATTTCGAACAGTTATGATTAGAATACATTTTCCATGTGTTAAGAGCTTAATTGTGAAAGTTGGCTTAAATGAGATTTTTACCACATTTAAAATTCCAAGACAATAAGAATTCTTCAAAGGTTGGGATATAAAACCAAGGGGTACTCTTGGTGGATGCGTTGCTTAATCAAATTTAAAAAAAAATATGTTGTTGATTGTAATGTCTAAAGTCAAAAGCATAATAAACACCTTCAGAACTGAAATTTGTCTATGGAAAAAGGCACACTCTCCTCATTTTACCAGAGAAGCTGAAAATAAAAGTTTTATTATGGCATCATTTTGTTTTAGAAAATACATATTTTGTATAATTTAAATGATTTTGGCAAACTCCAAGCACTTATGTTGTGACGGTGTGGCTAGGTGGTGTAAAGAGTAAGATCAAACAGGCAGATGGGTCGTTGTGGGAAATGTTGATTTAATAGCAATCCGGAAACATATACACATACGCTGTCTTGCAGGTGTCTCAAATAAGGCGAGTAGGATAACGGAAAAACCTGATAGCTTACGTGTTCTATAGTGGCACGGACACTTTAGCTAAATACAAGGCACAGAGTGTACGCCTATACTTCCAAACCTTACAAGCACTCTTATCACAATAGACAAACATATTCCGGAAAGCCTTCTTACAGAATCAGCATATCATCCCCGTAACTCACACACATAATTTACAATGACCGACAGCTCTCTCCAATCAAGCAGTCCTCTTTATACTAGGGAACACACCTTATAGAAACACAGCTGAATTAAATTATCACTAAACAGGTCTAATCACAGCAGCTCAACCTAACCAGGAACTGCTTGACTGGAGGAGCTGTCACATGAACTAAGGAGACATAAATACATATAACGAATAACCTAACCACCATGCATGCATTGAAAGGAATCGGAACAGATTAACTTAAATATACTCATATACATACATACACATAATTGGAAGTAATTCCTAATATACGTATTCAACTAACCCATACATGAGTCCATGATCTCTGTCCCTGTCCACTCCTGCCACCTACTGGGCAGAGTGTACATTAACACCATGTACGCCAGCCCAAACTGGGCTCGTCATTACATATGTATGGTCTTGGGCTCAGAAAGGGCTTTCTTCTGGCAATCCTTCCAAAGACGCCGTGGTTCTGGAGGTGGCATTTGATGGTGGTTTTTGAAACCTGGTGACCCCAAGACGCCACCAGGCCTGCAATTCTTTCACAGTGATTCTTTGGGATTTTGTTGCTTCTCTCACCATCCTCCTCCCTATCCTGGTGGGGAAATGCATTTATGTCCTCTACCCGTGAGGTTTTCAACTGTTCCTTATCTTTTGAATTTATTTATAATTGCCCTGACAGTGGTCAGTGGTATATACAATCATTAATGGATCTTCTTGTAGACATTACCAAATATATGAAGGTCTACGACCATCTGTCTCTTTTGAACTGCCAGTTGTTTTGTTTTCTTCATGGTGTTGGATGACAAAGTGATATGGTAATGATGATGTAATGGCTCAATATAGTTCCTTAAGACTCTTAAATATTGTAATAATCATTTTGGTAGATGTTATTTGAAAAAATCTTTAAGGGTGCCATTGATTGTGAAATCTTGATTTGGAGGACATTGATTTTTTATTTAATCAATAAATGATTTTGGTTGGTTCCATTGAAACATCAAAGTACAAACATTTCTCACAACTACCAGCTGAATTTTAAATGTCTGAGGGGGTACAGAACTGTAAAAACTTTTTTTTGTTACTTGATGAGTTCACAAGTTTTGGGAGGTCCCTAATTGAGACAAAATGATCAGGTAAATGGAGTATTTTACTGGTGACCATGATTAATATTTTCTTTAATCTTTCTATTTGTTTTATAGGTCACTGTTAAGATATGAACTCCATTTACCTGATCATTTTGTCTTAATTAGGCACTTCCCAAAGCTTGTGAACTCATCAAGTAACTGAAAAGTAATCCTAAAAGTAACTTTGCCCAACACTGATCAGGAACCAGAAGGACCCATGCTTCAATGTTGACTGGCAGATGTTACATCCCCCAGAATAAGTGAACATGTATTTCTGTGATCCTGTTCTGTGTGTGTTTGTTTCTGTTCAGTGTGTTTATTCCCCACAGATGGTGTAAATCAGGTCATCGTTGCCAATCATCACTTATCACTGACTCCTCCCTTCCATTATCCTGTTCACCTGGTTCCAGTCATAAACATGCTATCCCATCATGCAATTCATCTGTATATACTGGGCCATTCTGTGTTTGACTCACTCTCTCTAATTTTGATGATTGAGCTTTTATTGCTGCATTACGTTGTTAATGCAATCTCAACACATTGTAACCTTTCAATACGTAGTTGAAAAAAGTTGTTGAAGATTTAATCGCTTGAACTGAATGGGAGCCATGTTATTTCCAATGTAGTTACTGCCATCTACCTGTACGTTAATACAAACAACACCAAGCTGAGTAAAACATACAGCCGCATTGACTGAAATACCGGTAGGACAATTATACTTTTATACAATAAATGACCTGAAATATTTCAGTTGGTGTGCAATGAATCTAAAATATATGAAAGTTAAATTTTTATTATTACATTATGGAAAATAAAGAACTTTATCACAATATGCAAATTTTTTGAGAAGGACCTGTACATCAGAATTCAGGAAAACTCCCTTGTCTAGTTACACTAGTTAGACACAGATTAGCTTTGTGTTTTCATTTTGGGAGATTATGGGTGAGGACTTTATTTTATTTTCTTTGCTTTGGTCCCGTCCAGCCTCCCCTTCTCTCAACCTATTATTTGTACCTTGTGGCAAATATTGCCCTTTGTTTAACGGTAAAGCATTGTGACTGCTGGGGGTCCCTAATGGGGTGCTAGAATGTAATTAACATCTGTGTTATATGAGACAGTGTACCAAATCATTTTCTCTTAGATTGTAAAATTACCTACAGTATTAGCAGTGTGAGCTATACTGTACAGTATATACACTCGCCTAAAGGATTATTAGGAACAGCCATTCAATTTCTCCTTAATGCAGTTGCTTCAATGCATTTAGGGGTGTGGTCCTGGTCAAGACAATCTCCTGAACTCCAAACTGAATGTCAGAATGGGAAAGAAAGGTGATTTAAGCATTTTTGAGCGTGGAATGGTTGTTGGTGCCAGACGGGGCATTTTGAGTACTTCAAAATCTGCTCAGTTACTGGGATTTTCATGCACAACCATATTGATAGGATAGCATCTTGCAGTTGATGGAGATTTGTGGGATGTACAACCAGGGCACGAAGCTCCTATTCCACCACATCCCAAAGATTCTCTATTGGGTTGAGATCTGATGAATGTGGGGGCCATTTTAGTACAGTGAACTCATTGTCATGTTCAAGAAACCAATTTAAAATGATTCAAGCTTTGTGACATGGTGCATTATCCTGCTGGAAGTAGCCGTCAGAGGATGGGTACATGGTGGCCATAAAGCAATGGAAATGGTCAGAAACAGTGCTCAGGTAGGCTGTGGCATTTAAACAATTCCCAATTGGCACTAAGGGGCCTAAAGTGTGCCAAGAAAACATCCCCCAAACCATTACACCACCACCACCGGCCTGCACAATAGCATAGATACAACTGACAAATCAATGTGCTTACGTACAACCATTAAAAAATATACTCTGACAATACAGTACTGGCGCCTGGTGACCAGTGTGGCCAACTTATTTGAAATTTAGCTACCTTTCAGACCTCTTTTGTAACGTCTAGCCCAGGGTGGGCTGGCGTTATGAACTGAGCTTGGACTCTGAAAATATATCTTTTAAATAGATATGTTTATAGGTGTTTGTGTTTCCTTTATATATTATATGCATTGCATGGTGGTTCTGTTTATGGGTTATGCGTGTTGGTCCCTTTAAGTCTGACATCTCACTCCCAGTCTGTTCAAGCGAGACTATGTTGTTTTACTGTGCTGGCTATAGTCTGATTACTAAATAACATCCGCCGTGTCATCAGCTAGTTAGCTACAGGCTAAAAAAGCGGAACAGACTGAGAGAGAGATGTCGGACATTGAAAGAAGTGACGGTTACATTTGGAATATTGTGTTCCTTCCATCTACACTCACCAAAAGGATTATTAGGAACACGATACTAATACTGTGTTTGACCCCCTTTCGCCATCAGAACTGCCTTAATACTATGTGGCATTGATTCAACAAGGTACCCTGGAAATTCAAGGCATTTTCGCCCACAGGACTGCCGCATACTGGATGTTTTTCCCTTTTCACACCATTCTTTGTAAACTCTAGAAATGGTTGTGTGTGAAAATCCCAGTAACTGAGCAGATTGTGAAATACTCAGACCGGCCCATCTGGCACCATGCCATGCTCAAAATTGCTAAAATTACCTTTCTTTCCCATTCTGACATTCAGTTTGGAGTTCAGGAGATTGTCTTGACCTGGTCCACACCTCTAAATGCATTGAAGTAACTGCCATGTGATTGGTTGAGTAGATCATTGCAATAAGGAGAAATTGAACGGGTGTTCCTAATAATCCTTTACGTCAGTGTATATATCGGTGATGTTAGTAGACAGAGATTTATGTGGCTAGAGATAATTGCGTACGTTATTGATGTTAGCCGAAAGGGTTCTATGCCGCTATAGAGCATAGTAGTTTCTGTGTATCTATGAAGCATGAGTATGAGTTAAACATCCATCGTTGTGCACTCGCCACTCTGTTCTGCCTGCTACTACTACGTTATCATTAAACAACCAACTACATCTGCTGCCTGTCTGGTCTCCCATTCCTCTACACTACAAAACCATTACAGAATGTCCAACCGTAACCAAGGGATTTTGGGATCACAGGCTCGTAAGACAACAACAAAGCGCTTTTCACTCTGGGAGAAGTGTATGTCGGATGCACACGGGCTGCTCACCCTCCTTTTACCTCCACCTTGGAGAGAGAGCAGCCTGTGGAGCGATGGCATCTCACCTCCATGTGGGATTCGGACTCCGACCTGGAAGAGGAGCAGGAGGACTGTTTTCGCGCTGTGAACACCACCATCTCGGACTTGAAGAAACACGTGTATACACCTCCCCACTGGCCCTTTTCAGAGGAGAACTACACCTCCAATGATGGCTATTATCCGGAGGAGTTGGAGCCCTTCTCCCCCGCCGAGGTGGAATATGAGGAGGCTACGGAGGACAGTTTGGAACATGTTCCATCAAACTATGAGGAGTATGTAGAGGAAAACAGGGAGATGAAATGGGGTCTCACCAAGGATTTTTTGGGGGGGATATGTGGAGTGTGGGCAGTCGTTCACACTCCCGTTCGGCAGCCCTGCTCCGGTGGAACAGCCAGGGCTGGCGACATCAGCACCTTCTACAGACCCTATGGCACCGTGGGTACCCACCACTACACTATGGTGGGTATGGTCAGACGTTCCACCACCCACGGAGTCCTGCCCGGAGCTGATACTGCACTATGACCATCATGCCCTGGCTGGTGATAAAGAGGAGCAGGCCGTGGCCCCAGCTCTGCCGAACCTCCAGGCCGTGGCCCCAGCTCTGCCAGCCCTCCAGGCCAAGCCCTCAGCTCTGCCGGCCCTCCAGGCTGAGGCCCCAGCTCTGCCGGCCTTCCAGGATGAGGACCTGGATGGTCTCCTTCTGCCTCCACTGCCTGGTTTTGGGGACACAGGGTCCTCTGCTGCTCTGCCAGTCACTGGGCCCCCTGCTCCACAAGTCACTGGGCCCCCTGCTCCGCCAGTCACCGGGCTGGCTGCTACACATGACGGTTACAGTTGGAATATTGTGTTCCTTCTATCTATATATCGGTGATGTAAGTAGACAGAGATTTATGTGGCTAGAGATAATTCAATACGTTATTGATGTTAAGCATGAGTATGAGTTAAACATCCATCGTTGTGCACTCGCCACTCTGTTCTGCCTGCTACTACTACGTTATCATTAAACAACCAACTACATTTGCTGCCTGTCTGGTCTCCCATTCCTCTACACTACAAAACCGTTGCATCTTTAGTGACTTTTATTCAAAAAGCGACAAATCTAGTGACTTTTTGGACAAACCTTAGCTACCTTCCGTAGAAGAGTAGTGTCCTGTGAGCATGTGGTCTTGCTCTCTCTGCATATACACTGTTCAGTAGTGATGGGTCATTCGCATTCTATTTGAAGTGAACGTAATGAACACAATCCCCCCCACAAAAGATTTGTTCGTTCGAGTCTCTTCTCACTATCCATCATCCGTTGAAAGCAACTGCCATTAGTGAATGAACTATGAAGAACAGATCAAAGGAATTAGTTCGCGGACAATTGGTGAACTGTCAGAAATGGTTCAGAAACGTCCTCTTCTGTATACTGTCTGTGCGATACACACCACCACTGAACGAAACAGATAACAGATGATGGTATGATGACCATCCTGTTGACTTAGTCAATCTACACTGATATCTTTTACTATGCAGAATAAACAGACTCAAACAAAATGAGGGTGTCCGTCAAGTCCTTCCGAAGTATTATATGAAGTGGGTTACACGTGACAACCCTAAAGCAATGACATTTTCTACAATGTAAAGTAGTGAGTGTACAGCTTGTATAACAGTGTCAATTTGCTGTCCCCTCAAAATAACTCAACACACAGCCAGTAAGGTCTCAACCGTTAAAAGTTTGTAGAGATAGGAATTTTGGGTTTTCATGAGCTGTATGCCAAAATCATCAGTATTAAAACAATAAATGATCTGAAATATTTCAGTTGGTGTGCATAAATCTAAAATATATGAAAGTTTAATTTTTATCATAACATTATGGAAAATAATGAACTTTATCACAATATGCTAATTTCTTGAGAAGGACCTGTATATAAAAACGTCCAATTGTTGTATATTCTTTATGATGTTTCCACCATATATGCCGATAACTGACATATAAGTATACATACATATATGGCCATATATTAAATGTCCACGTGGCATACATTTAAAAAAGATTTTAGCAAATATTTCATTGACATACATGTCATACCCCTACTTATCATCACATATGCAGTAATATAGATAACATCAATATCTAAACTCACAAGTATGCAATCTTTTTTTAAATTTGTAGACGAATTGTTAACTGACATAAGTCAAGAATGAATGTAGCAGTATTTCTAGAATATTTAGTTACATAATCTGTATACAATATGTACATTGACAGATAGTATACATGTCATCACTTATACACTCTGTAAAACATAGGTAAATGCAGATATGGATGTCAAATGTGGAAACGTATGTCACATATATAAAAACGTCCAATTTCATAGATTGTTCATAAACAATGTAGTAAAATAATGTTACATACTGTAGTTGTTGGGTTAATTTTGCATACAGGTGAACTAATGAATTTCACAAGAAAATATTATGGTAGCTTTAATGCTAAATTGCTAAATTAAAAACAAACATAACTGGTTAGATTATAATTTATTACAGATGAAACGGTGTGCTACACAAGGCCATAGGGGATTAAGAAGGTACCTACTGAAAAGATTAGCTAGTCAGTTTTTCAAGTTAGGACTGATGTGAAGTTCATATTTATAACACATTTAAACTTACAAATTCCACCACACAGAGCAGTCCAAGCTGAAAATACAAATACTTTTGTCCAACCATAACAGATGGATGTCATCTAATTCACTAAGATATGTAACACAAACATAACAGCCTTTCATTGACTGAGTCATCTAGGTGACTTTCTTCAGTATGGCATAGTGACATCTACCGGCACAAACATATAAGGCAAAGCTAGTTACAAAGAGAGAGTATTACATTAAAGTGGAACATGTTTTTTCAAATTTTAAATACCAATTTTGGAATTGAGTGGATTGATTTTAATGATTGATTATATATTACATTTTATTCTATCAGTTAATGCAATGGTTGATGTCTCAAATTCTGCTAGGCCAGATCATGGAGAGCAAGACAGATACATGGCTTGTGCAGCAGTGTTTACTTCATTGCGCCACGGCAAAAATACTGACACCACGCCAAGATAAAAAAGATATTAAAACACAGAAATTGAAAGGTTCTATATCGTGAAGCTCCACCCCATAGGGGGAGCTCTAGCTCCTAGTGGTTTATCCCTCCTGCACAGCAGGATGCATCTGAAAAAGTTTGCATATACGTCACTTCCTACCAGTCACCACGCCAGCTATATAAGGGGTCCCACCCCGCCATAACATTCTCCCTTTTTCTTCAGCCGCATCCGGTTCGAAGCTGCATCCCCAACGACAACGTTAAGTTTGGTGATGCCAGATCGAGTTCTCTGGGTTTTCATCACATGCTTATGTTTACGGCAGCGGACCCTTGGGTCACCACTACTCTGCCCTTTAATTACAGGCCCCCCTTTGGCTCTTCCACCCGAGGCCGGGTTCATCAGAGCGGCGGTCTTCGAGTCGACGGCCCAACCACTGTCCCTGCATTACGAGGAGTGGCAGGCGAGATGCTTTATCCTGAAATGGTAAAACCTATCTCTGCAGAGAGGCCATTCCCTTCAATTTCACTGTGCTCCCCCAACTTTTCAGGGAATCAAGGAAACCCATGTGACATCACAGGACCAGCTGGTTTCCCTGGAGACGGAGATCTTTCAGGTGCTGCAGAAAACCCAAGAGTGTGGGTTTACCTGTCCTTATACCTATGCTCTGTGCTTAACTTTAGCTTAGCGTCCGTGCCGCTGTTTGAGAGCACGTTAGCTAGTTAAGTAGTATCGTTGTGCGACAGTATACTTTGTTCACCTGGAATTGAAAAGCCAATTGACTGCCTCCTGGATACATTCAGAAAATAAACATGAAGTTTGTGTCATCATTCGCCTGGGTCTTCCTCTCTACACCAACAATACATGACAACATGTTTGTGTTTGCATTTGCACTCAGCATTGTAGACGTTTTGTGTAAGATGAGAATGTTTGTTTGAAGTGACTTTCTCAAAACAGGGATAATCAACTTATCATATAAATGCCACCCCATTACTGGCCCACCGCCAAACCGGTCATGCTGGAGGATGTTGCAGGTAGCAGAACGTTCTCCATGGTGTCCCCAGACTCTGTCACATCTATCACATGTGCTCATTGTGAACCTGCTTTCATCTGTGAAGAGCACAGGGCGCCAGTGGTGAATTTGCCAATCTTGGTGTTCTCTGGCAAATGCCAAACGTCCTGCACGGTGTTGGGCTGTAAGCACAACCCCCACCTGTGTACGTCAGGCCCTCATACCACCCTCATGGAGTCTGTTTCTGACCGTTTGAGTGGACACATGCACATTTGTGGCCTGCTGGAGGTCATTTTGCAGGGCTCTGGCACTGCTCCTCCTGCTCCTCCTTGCACAAAGGTGGAGGTAGCGGTCCTGCTGCTGGGTTGTTGCCCTCCTACGGCCTCCTCCACGTCTCCTGATGTACTGGCCTGTCTCCTGGTAATGCATCTGTGCTCTGGACACTAAGCTGACAGACACAGCAAATCTTCCTTCCACATCTCACATTGATGTGCCATCCTGGATGAGCTGCACTACCTGAGCCACTTGTGTGGGTTGTAGACTCCGTCTCATGCTACCACTAGAGTGAAAGCACCACCAGCATTCAAAAGTGACCAAAACATCAGCCAGGAAGCATAGGAACTGAGAAGTGGTCTGTGGTCACCACCTACAGAACCACTCCTTTATTTAGGATTTCTTGGTAATTGCCTATAATCTCCACCTGTTGTCTGTTCCATTTGCACAACATCCATCCATCCATCCATTATCGTCCACTTATCCGGGATCGGGTCGCGGGGGCAGGAGCTCCAGCAGGGGACCCCAAACGTCCTTTTCCCGAGCCACACTAACCAGCTCCGACTGGGGGATCCCGAGGCGTTCCCAGGCCAGGTTGGAGATATAATCTCGCCACCTAGTCCTGGGTCTTCCCAGAGGCCTCCTCCCAGCTGGACGTGCCTGGAACACCTCCCTAGGGAGGCACCCAGGGGGCATCCTTACCAGATGCCCAAACCACCTCAACTCATTTGCACAACAGCATGTGAAATTGATTGTCAATCAGTGTTGCTTCCTGAGTGAACAGTGTGATTTCACAGAAGTGTGATTGACTTGTAGTTACAATGTGTTCCCTTTATTTTTTTTGAGCAGTGTATATAGGCTAACAAACATAACTGCCTTTCATTGATTGAGTCATCGCGGTGACTATCTTCAGTATGGCATAGTAACATCTACCGGCACAAACAGATAAGGCAAAGCTAGTTACAAAAAGAGTGTAATACATTAGAGTGGGACATACAGCATTTTGTTCTGTTTGTTTCAAATCTGCAAACTAGTTAAACATGCTGTAAATACACTTTACGTGATATGAGTCAATATATTCAAATGTATGGCATTGTAATGTCATTTTAAATACCAATTTTGAAATTGAGTGGGTTCATTTTAATGAATGATTTTATTACACTTTAGTCTATCAGTTAATACAGTGGATGCTGCCTCAAATTCTGCTGGGCAAGATGATGTAGAGCAAGACAGGTACATGGAGAGCAAGACAGATACATGGAGAGCAAGACAGATACATGGAGAGCAAGACAGATACATGGACACAAGGTTTGTGCAGCAGTGTTTATATTGCGGTTATACGCCATGGCAAATACACTGATGCGACGCCAAGAGAAAAAAGATACAAAAACACAAAAATCTAAAGGTTCATTATAGTAGTTTTTGACTATCAGTATAAATTTAATGAGGGGGGGTAAAATGAAAACTGACACTAAAAGCAACATTCAAATGGTTGTGTAACAGACATTTAAATGTTTTATTTTACCTTTATTTAACCAGGTAAGTTGACTAAGAACAATTTCTTATTTACAGCAACGACCTGGGAGCAATTAGGGTAAAGTGTCTTGCCCAAGGACACAACGACATTTGGCTCAGTCAGGAATCGAACTGGCAACCTTCTGACTACAAGTCTGACTCCCTACCCACTGAGCCATCTGCGCCCCAAATGTGAGTACAGGCTCTAAAGCTTCTAGCTAAAGTTTGTTCTGAATATTTTACTTACTTACTTACTTACTTACTTACTTACTTACTTACTTACTTACGTACTTACGTACTTACTTACTTACTTACTTACTTACTTACTTACTTACTTACTTACTTACTTACTTACTTACTTACTTACTTACGTACGTACGTACGTACGTACGTACGTACGTACTTACTTACTTACTTACTTACTTACTTACTTACTTACTTACTTACTTACTTACTTACTTACTTACTTACTTACTTACTTACTTACTTAATAATAAGTACTAATAAAAGGTTTTAGTGTTAATACTACAAATAATATCTATGTATCTATATAATATGTTAATACTTAAATATCTGAATATTTTTGCATGAGTTTGAGACATGGAATTCAATCTCAGAGTTAACCTGTGGAATCTCTAGCCCCAACAGATCTTGTGACCAAGTCAGATATGTAGTATTTGACCAATGAGTTTTAGAACATAGATAGTTAGGAAGTTTCTGTAATTCAGACATTAACCTAAGTCTGAACCTTCTAAAAGTTAAGGAATCGCAGCCCACTGAACTGTATAACAATGATGTGTATTAAAGTGTGCTCTAGTAATAAAGAGCAATAATGCATTATCTACTGTATCAAATGTTTCAATGCTGAAGCTGACCGATGGATAGAATATAGGCCAGGCAAGGTAAGTTTATTTATATAGCACATTTCATACACAATGGCAATTCAAGGTGCTGTACCTGAACAGGAAAACATAACACTTTAAAACAGATTAAAGATCAAATTAAAGCAATTAAAATGAAAAGAAGAAAATAACAATTAGAAAAATAGTACAGTTAAGAAATAAAAGAGACTGAACGAACAATATAAAATATAGTGCAATCAGTTCAGACTTAGCAAAGTGTTCATTTGGTAAATGCGTAGCTAAACAGATGTGTTTTGAGTCTGAATTTAAAGGTGACTACTGTTGGAGCGCATCTGATCTCTTCTGGGAGCTGGTTCCAGCTGCGGCTGGCATAGCAGCAAAAAGCAGATTCTCGCATTTTGAGTGAATCCTTGGTATCTCTAGCTGATGTAATCCTGATGATCTGAGTGGTCTGTTGGGATTATATTCAATGAGCATATCTGCAATTTATTGAGGTCCTAGGCCATTGAGTGATTTATATACCAGTAATAATACTTTAAAGTCTATCCTAAATGTGACTGGGAGTCAGTGTAGAGACCTGAGGACTGGTGTGATATGTTCATATTTCCTGGTTCTGCTCAGAATCCTGGCAGCAGTGTTCTGTATGAGCTGTAGCTGTCTTATGGTCTTTTTGGGAAGACCAGTGAGGAGGCCATTACAATAATCCACCCTGCTGGTGATGTAAGCATGAACAAGTTTTTCTAAGTCTTGTCTGGAAACAACGCATCTAATTCTTTAGATATTTTTAAGATGATAATATGCTGATTTAGTTATTGCTTTAACATGACTACTGAAACTAAGGTCCGACTCCAGAATCACACCAAGATTCCGGACTTGATCTTTAGTTGTTTGACCCCTAGCATCAAGGTATGCGTTCTCTTTGTTTAACTGAAAAAGGTTACGGCACATCCAAATGTTAATTTCATCAATGCATTGGCATAGGGAGTCAATGGGGCTCTAGTCGTTAGGCGATAGGGCTAAGAAGATCTGGGTGTCGTCTGCGTAGCTGTGGTAAGCAATTATTTTTTTTCTCATTATTTGGCTCAGTGGGAGCATATACAGGTTGAATAGGAGTGGCGCGAGAATTGAGCCTTGTGGGACTCCACATGTCATGGATGTCCACTCAGACTTATGGTTGCCTATACTCACATAGTAACCTCTTGCTTCTAGGTATGACCTGAACCATTTTAGGACCATCCCAGAAAGCCCGACCCAGTTTTCCAGCCAGTCAAGAAGTATGTTGTGGTCAACAGTGTCAAATGTAGCATTGAGGTTGAGTTGGAACCCGCTGTGCGCCATAGAGGATGGTCGCATGGACATTGGCTCTGCTCACTCTATGCAGGTTTTGGCTTATTACTGTTTTTTTAGTTTTTATTTCTGCACGTTCTGCACTGTCGCTCATACAGTATGATCGACTAGCACTTTTGGATATACGTAATTCACTGGATACAGACTTTTTTTCCACTTACCGGAGAAATTGCTGCAACTGGAATATCCCGCCGTCGTCGACTTGTTTACTCAAACGCAGGCGACGAAGGAGAAAGAAGAGAGGAAAGCGTGCGGGTGTTCTATGCAGATCACGGACGAGATACTGCAATCCACCGTTACCGAGCATTTTACTTGCAAATGTTCAATCACTTGACAATAAAATGGACGAACTTCATGCTCGGATTATCTTCTTAGACATTGCCAACTGCTGCGTGCTAGCTTTTACTGAGACGTGGCTAGATTCCTCCATCCCGGACATGGCTATTACGCCAGCTGGTTTCTCTATCTTCCGGCAGGACAGATCCTCGGAATCAGGTAAACAAAGAGGCGGAGGGGTTTGCATTATTATTAACTCTCGTTGGGGTTTGGATGCCGCAGTTATTTCAACACACTGCTCACCGGACCTGGAGCTACTAACTGTAAACATACGTCCCTTCTATCTTCCAAGGGAGTTTACTTCCGCTATAATCACAGCAGTGTACATACCTCCGCAGGCAGATAAGGCGCATGCGCTTGAGGGACTATACGGAATTATAAGTGGCCTAGAGGACGCTCATCCCGAGTCTATTTTTATTGTTGTTGGAGACTTTAACAGGACAAACATGAAAAAAATACTGTGAGGATGCTGTTCATGGACTACAGCTCAGCATTCAACACTATTGTTCCTGCAAAGCTCATTTCCAAGCTCAGGATCCTGGGTTTTAACTCCTCCCTTTGCAACTGGATCCTGGACTTCCTAACGAGAAGACCCCAGATGGTGAGAATGGGCAACCTTACCTCCCCCACAATGACCCTGAGCATCAGAGCCCCACAGGGCTGTGTACTCAGTCCCCTCTTGTACACTCTGTTCACTTATGATTGTGTGGCCACACACAGTTCCAACACCATCATAAAGTTTGCTGATGATACAACCATCCTAGGTCTCATCTCCAACAACGATGAGACTGCTTACAGAGAAGAGGTAAGAGCCTTGGCTACCTGGTGCCAGAGCAACAACCTCTCTCTCAACGTCAGCAAGA
>JACXGM010009295.1:0-18533 GCA_016801145.1 Umbra pygmaea
ACAGGAAACATTGACCGACAAGAGACAAGGGGAGAACACCCAGGCTAAATACTAAAACACACTAATTACTAACTAAATCCATCTGTGCCTAAACAATGACGTCACCCTATACCAGAACTAGACACAAGAGGGAGGCAGAACAACACAGACAGAGGAATCACAAAGACAATACATGAAAACCCCACCTCATGTGTAACAGCTCCTCAGTGTATATAAAAATATAAAGTGCACTGCATGTTGAACATTTGTGTGAACTATTTAACTATTTAATAAAGTACAATGATTAAAATAGGTGTCTGAAAAATGAATAAAAATGTTTAGGTTTTTGTCAAAGAATAATTAACTGTTTAACTGTACAAATTAACTAAAATAAATATTTTATTATAAAGACTAAAAATAAAACTCTAACTCTAAAATTTTTCAGATGTATTTGGTAATGTTGCAAACTTTATTCCCAGATGAACATAGTGGCCAAATGTATAACTAGTTTGATACCCTATCAACAAATAGGATTAGCCTACATAAATAGCTGTCTGGTGGTTTCCATGAACAGGGTGGCCTGGGATGGAGTCAAATTCCCGGCCTAAATTATTGTTTCAGTCCACCCCTGCCACTGGTATACTGAATGTACCTCCAACAGCGCGTTGCATTCACAATTCTGTTCAACAGACGAAATCCATGTTCTACCGAGTGCGCAAGATGGCAGACACAGCAGACAAGTTGCCAGACGAAAATTAATAATAATGTCTATATTAGATACTATATTCGCTAACTCCTGCGTCTGCTTTAGAAATTGAAAGATGAATCCAAAAGCACAGCAGACTCTTGGATAATGTCAACACGTAAAGAAAATTGTTGCTGATATTTCAGTCAAGTGTCTTATCTATCTCTGGTAACATATTGTACTGCAAAGTAACAAAATAACTAGCTAAATGTAACTCAAATATATAGCCTATGAAAGTAGCCCCTATTTTATTTACTTAATAAGATAATGAAAGAAATGCATTGAAAAACATACACAGTAAGCACTCACTCATATCCTTATACTGTAATAAAAAAACAAATGTATGCTGAGGCAGGCTGCCATAGATGAATACCAAGAGAGCAGAGAAGTTAGTGCTTTGGTTGTGCAAATAATGTACTTTATAAAAAATATATGGCTTCATATCTTTGTCTAAACCATTGAAGTACGATACTTACTGTCAAGTCTTGATTTACAAAGAGTAGTGCTATATTGATTCTGAAGATAAGCTTATTATTGAATCAAGTGTGCTAGCTTAAAATTACAAAAACAACATGAACATTTTGGTTATTATTGGTTGGTACTGGTTTCATTTGATACATTATCAAATTGTATTTTTGGGGAAATGGGTTAAAAATTAATTAGTTGTGCACCCCCATTGATAAAAAATGCCCCCTCAGTCATTTCATCCTGGAGCCAGGCCTGCAAATGGGTGAAGCAATCTGCATTGTGCCTGAAGTCCATAGAGTGCAATCCAAACCACTCAGACTCCTTTGCCAGACTAAGTTGAAGATCACATTTTCAGAAAATAGCTGATTTGAAGACACAGTTGATTTGTGACTTTGAGCTATAGTGTGTTAATCAGCATCTTTAATTATAAATAATAACTTCTGGCTGGATATGAAAAGGATATAGTGTATAGTGAGAGGAAAATGTTTGCTGTACATAGTGAATATTTTGTATAAATATGTTCTTGTTATAAATGGTTTGCTTGCTCGTTTACTGAACTTTAACCTGCAATGAGACAAAAGTTCAGGAGGCTTAAACATTTGGCATTAGACTACTGCTGTGACACATGCTTTGTCTGGAAAGCATCTGCACGTGTCCCATCATAGAGGAAATCCAACTCGTGTGATTCCTGTTGTGATGTGGCACATGGATTGCAATCATTGCGTGAAATATACCGTAATATAACATAAAGATGCAACCTGTAGGTTCCCAACCCCTCCTTCCATACGCTACAGTGTGTAGTGTGCACTTGTCCGTCCAGTTTGAGCGAATAGGAAATACGTTTCAATATGAATAAGGCTTCAGGAGATGTAGAGTTCTGATCAATTTCGAGGCAGAGTTTCTTTACAAACAGATGAACTCTAGCCAGCGAGGTTAGTTGTTTGTTATAGATTAGAATATATTACATTAGTTGTGTCTCAGTACACGGCACACCTGTAAAAAAAACATTACACTTTTTCTATCACATTATTTTTTTTCATTTTCGCTCCAAGGATTTTCAGTTACTATAATTATTTTGTCCATACAGCCCAGCTATGCATCTGGGAGAGTTTCTTTGCGTCTACAGTGTACAAATTGACATTATGGGTCAGAATCATAATGAAAACACAACAAAGTGTTGTTTCCCTTTGTTTTTATCCGATATGTTTTCATAACTTGAAGACACCTTGCGAGCTTTCTAATGTACGTTTGGTAATACAACAGCGCCCTCTGCTGTAGTCATTCTGAAATAACACCTCAAGAGTGCTGCGTCATCCCAGTATTATGGACTGCAAACTAATATTAAACGCATGGACTGGACTCTCCAAGGTAAAACAATTCCTCATTTTAGTACAAACTTTGAATTAATGGGGAAAAATGGCAAAGACTTCATTGTTAATAGACAGCGTAATATGACTTATCCAAAACCTTCAAATGTGAAAAGCCACAGGTACAGTGCCTTCCACTAATATTAAACACCCTTGGTAAATTTTATAAAAATGGTCTAAGAAAAAATGTATTTTTTTATCATGTTGATCATTTATATGAAATATTACAAAAAATCCTAACCCAACGCATAATTGAGGTAAAAACTTGGAAAGGAAAAAAGTCTTATGATAAATAAATATTTTACTTAAATATGTGTGTGATAATTATTGACACCCCTTCATTTAAAAAACAAAAAATGTATTCTTTGGTCAGTAAGCAATTTTTGCGTTGATTATGAGGTGTGCTTTAGCTCCTTGTCCTGCTGGAAGATCCAATCATAGCCCAGTTTAAGGGTGTTTTCACACCTACCTCATTTGGTCCGGACTTTCAGACTTTTCAGTTTGGTCCGAACCAAACTTGCAGGTGAGAAAGGTGCCTCATGATCAAAAGACCAAATTCTGGTCCGATGAAAAAGGTGGTCTCGGTCTGGACCAAACTGAACCATTGTTTGGTTCGTTTGCAGTATGAAAACACTTTTTGGATGGTTTGGACTTTGGGACCAGTATACAGAAAGTTTGGCAACTACCATAGAAGAAGAACAAACTCAGAACAAAAAAGTTAGAAAAAGTAAAGATAAATCGTGGCAGTACGTGGAGAGAGGAGATTCGATATTTAATTTCAATTTGGTCAGACAAAATCTGAAAGATGTTTAACCTTAAGAAAATGTTATTTTCCCACCTTAGGTTGTTCATTTCAATATTCAATTGAAATATTCAATACAAAAACTATCAGGGTTGCACATGGCTCCAAGTAACAGGGTTGCAGATTTAGCCTAAATTAAGCTATTACTCACATACCTGCAAACTCAGAAGGGCTGAAAAAGGTGACATATTTTATAAAGCGTGATTTCAATTGGTGCGCATTGTGCATTCACGCGTTTAAAGCCAATTGGCATCTGACGCCCGGGTTGAAAAATCTGAACTTTTGTGTCTGTTCGCGCGTTAACCAATCAGGAGCCTGCTTGCTCCTGTCACATGATGAAGTGACGTTGCTTGTTGCTGACACGAGGATGTCATGTGATATGATTTGAACTCCAGGATTTATTCTACATTCATTCAACGTGGAGGAACGGCTAATATTGGCAGTGAGCAGTACATAGTTTGTTGTACATTTTTCATTTATTGTTTGGCCTCAATAAATTATTTTGTAATATGACTAATATGACTGGTGTGGTTGTAATGCACAACAAAGCAAATCTTTTATGACATAACTTGATTTCAATAGCCTATATGAGACATACATTTTTTATATTGAATGCTATTCATTCCATATCTAAATCTAGATTATATGAAACGTTATTATTCTAATAAAGACAACCAACTTTAGTGTATAAAAACATAGTTTCTGTACAGTGTTGTTAGAAAAAAATCACAGAACAGGTTAATTACTTTTGAAGGCTGGTTCCATTTATCATAAAACCCCAAAAATGACATATAATTTTACAGTAATAACCTGAACAAAGCAATGGCACATTTGTCTTTGTGGAATATGGATGATCGCAAGTAGGAGTCAGTCAAAGATCAGACAGGAATGCTGAGCTTTCCAAATTTCACAGGCGAAGGGGAAAAATCAAAAATCTATATATAATGTGTCTATGTTATACCTAAATTGCTTGAAGTAGGTCAAATTATTTTACTATCTCGCTCATCAGGCAGCTCGCTCGGGAGAGCAGGGTAGGGGTAGCGCGCGTGTATATGGAAGTGTCCCGCTATGCGAGAGATACGTTTGTGGAGTGAGTATTTGCTTGTCAACAAATGGACTTTCACATTATAAACTTTTAAATAGGGAAGTTAAATTGCTTTTTGTCCATCATATTTTGTATAAAGCCAGCTCCATGGTTTCCAAACATTTCTCTGCCAACAAGGAGAATGCCTGCTTTCTATATGATCTCAGTCTGGTCTGCGAGGTGGCATTCAAATTGTCAAAATAATAATGCAGACTTCTTTTTCCAACTTCACAAGTTGCTCTATGAATACGTTCTCAATTAGCGGAGAAAGTCAGATTAAGAATATATAATTGATAGAGCCATGCTGTTATGAATTTAAAAGTATATCGGAATCGTATATCGAAAAATTAAGGCAATGATCAGACTTCATCCAAATTCCACTGCAGTGTCAACTTCTGTGTCGTATGCTGCTTATTGCAATAAACTTTAAGCCAGACCCTCCACGCGAAAAAGTTAGTAATAATTAAAGCTAGCATTTTCACATAGGGTAGCCAAGACTCAAATCTCTGGCAAGAGACTGTATGAAGCCTTTTTACGTAGTAATCTAGGCATGTAAAATCAATCTTCACACTCTGATACCGATCAACCAATGGGAAAAAGGTGACACTGTGACATGCTTTGATTGACAGCCTCCTCATTAGCTTAAGGATCTGGAAATACAGAAATAATAGGCTACATACGGAAATAAATAAATACAGAAATAAAAGAATATGGAAATAAATTAATATAAAAATGTATAAAAACTGGAATAAATTATCACGAAAATAAAATTAATAAATGTACAATTCTATATTTTTCTATTTTTATGTATAAATATTTTTATGTATAAATATTTTTATGTATAAATATTTTTATGCATAAATATTTTTATTGATGCCTTTATTTATTTATTTATTTATTATTTTGGCAGACTTGGTCCTCCATACAAAGTCACTGCGGCAGGACAGACCAAAATCATTACTTTTAAAGGGATACAGACAATGTGTTCATGTTTATTGTTTATTTAAAAATAATATATATACACACAAGTGTATTTGAAGTCACAGTATAATACATTTCACTCTTCACATTTGATGAGAAAATATTTACTATTTTGCTTTAAATCACTTTTAAAACGGTAATGGGACATACATTCCACTCTATTTGTGGAATGGCCATGGTAGTAATAGCATAACGCAATCGGGATTTGCGCATTCATTTGTTTATTCAATTTTATTCAAACACAAAAAGACAAAACAACACGCCAACGTCTGACACACGCATATGTCTACTCACCAATCAAAGGGAGAAGCAACACACGTATGTGGTGACGACAGGCCGTAGGTATGTTATGAAAAGTTCTTTAGTGCGCTAGCAAAATCACTAAGTGAAACCAAAAAGAACGGGATCAAATGTATACAATGCAATTAAACACAAACGTTGGTTTGGACCTTGGTCCGGACTTTTAGGTGTGAAAACTCCATAAGCCTCCTTGGCAGAGTCAGTCAGGTTGTGGATTTAATTCTGAAGTCTTGCTGGTACTTGATGGCTTCCATGGTACAATGTATCCTAACAAGTTGTTTAGGCCTTTGTGAAGAAAAACAGCTTCACAACATCAAAGACCCAGCACTAATACCTCACAGTGGGGATAAGGTACTTTTAATACCTCACAGTGGGGATAAGGTACTTTTCTGAAGGGCTTTCTTCCTGTCCATGCAAAACACACTTGTGTTTGTTTCCAAAAAACTCTATTTTGGTCTCATCCGACCATAGAACATGGTCCCATTGAAAGTTCCAGTGACATTTGGCAAACTTTAGGCACTTTGAGTTGTTGTTTGATGACGGCAAACTCTTTATTCTGGCAATCAACATGGGGTTATGTAGCATCTGATCATAGTTTTAGAGACATTCTGACCCCAATGCTCAAGAACATATATCTGCCGATCTCCATGGCAAAACGAGGCTTTCCGAAACAGAGACAAATGAAACATTTTAGTCGAGGCTTTTGAAATTCTCAAAACCATGAACATGGCATGGTTGTTGTGCTGATCTACTGGGATTTTCCTGCTTCATTTGAATATAGAAATACATTATTTACAGCATTTGCTATCTGGTCACTTTAAAGATAATGAAGTTCCTGAAACTCTACAAAGAACCACTTTAAGTTCCAAGTTCATATGCAGCTAAAGAGATTGGTTTAACATTATGGCCTTTGTCAGACATTTTGTCAGGTAGTTTTCTGACACCTGAATTCTCAAATAACTGAGACATCTTGATATAATGTCTATGTTCATTGGAAATATTAGGTTAGGGTAGCGTTGTGCAGACCAATCAGCAGATGGCTGGCCTGTCTGATTCAGGTCACACTCTAATCACCACACATATTTTCTTTCTTGCTTCCACTAGTACTTAAACCGTTGTCTCACCCCATACTAAAAGATGCTTTCTAGGACCTGTTCCTTGTTGTGCATAAAATAATAAGTAATTGCCTTTATATCGATCTGATTGTTATGTTAGTTCTGTTAGTACATCTATCCATGTTATCCCTGCCAAAAGCATTCCTTTGTTAAGTTTAAGTTGTGTACTGTAACATACAGTCTATCCTTTAAAACAATTTTCAGGTTGGACAAAGTAACAATTCTTTCATTGAAAACATTCTTTAGATTTTCCAGTATCCATGGAAAAACATTGCCTTTTATTTGTATTGAATTTAAACATTGTCTTTTATTCTACAAATAATTGTAAATAATAATTATTATTATTTACAACTAAATTGAAAGCAGTTTTCATTGTGTGTTGTAGAAATTAAATCATTTCATATTGTGCTGTATATCAAAATGTATTTGTTTATGAAGAAAAAAATGTAAATGTTGAGTCTGCTATACTATACATGTAGATTTACATTTTCATGATTTAATGTGTCATCATACAGTAGAATCTCATTATCAACTGCTTGTAAAAGCTATAAACTTTTCTTTTCAAAAGTTCAACACATCTGAAGTTGGACTTCACGTATATATTGATATTTCTGAAAAAGTCTTAGGCCACCTGAGAACATTTTTAGTTGAAAAGGTACTGTGGCTTGGCTGGAGCATCAGCGTCGCTCCTATGACAAGCAAGGGCAAGGTTTGCTCCCCACATCAGCCCTACGCATATGTCCGGCCTCGCTCCTTTCAGTACCAATGAGAGAAAGCCCTTGGGAGAAAGCCTAATGCCCCAATCACACCTGTAGCATCGATCCACAAAACAAATTCTGCATGCATAATCTCGGTATGTGTGCAACAGATATTCAAATTTAACTCATTGCTACCACTTCCACCAAGCCAATATTTGCATACAGTTCGATGAATTCCTTCATCGAAAGCCTGCAAAACAGAACAGTTGCAAGGCAAGTCCAGCATTAAAAAATAAACAAACTTCCGATGTATCAGAAGGCATTTACGCCTCAGGTGACTGAGGTAAGACAGAGACCTCTGAGAAAACTGACCCTTCTTCACCTCTTCCTCATCATCGCTGGTTAGGTGGAGAAAAGCCCCCTAAGAGTGAGGACTACAAAGCAACAACTGAGTGTTTCTGTTGTTTTACAGACAGTGCTGCCTGTAAATGATGAAAGAAGAGCTCTCCACCTGATGGTGACTGTCCCAAAAACAGGCTTATTTTGTGGACAGTAGACAGTCCCTCAGTCTGGGCTTTAAAGAGTTCTTTCCAGCAACACCATTCCTTAGACTCTGTATCAGTGTTTTCCATTTGGGTGCCATAGTACTTATATGGGAAGTAACTGGTTATTTGCTTTTAAAAACAACATTACAGTAAATCTAAAGAAACATTATTACAATAAAAAGTCTAAAAAGGTCATTCATATCTTTTGAGATTACTATAGAAATATCATAATGAAAGTTAAAGAAACTGGGAAAGTTGAAAACAGTGGAAGACTAGTTTATTGTATGGCACAATGATGACACTCTGCAAAGCTGATTAAAGACAGGAACACCTCAGATGCATCTATGCATTATGTTAAAGTAAATATGATGCAATCATCGCAGTCCATGTGCTGCATCACAACAGGAAAAATTAATCAGCAAACAAGTTGTCCCAAAATTGTATCTTACTTATGTTATAGTGTTTTGAAGATTAGAATTAGTTGTTTTAAATTAGTAGGTACGTTTCCTCAAAAAATAGCCTGGAATAAAATAAAACAAGTATAGCCTTGATCGGGGATCAAAGTAGAAACCTTTCTCTAGTTGAGCATATTCAGACAAAGAGGACCACAAGTGACTTATAAGAATACAAATATGCAAGCACATGCGTCAGACAATTCCACGCATTTCAGTGCGACTTTTTCAACTGTAGTTTCAGACTGCTCCGTTGACAATTAATGACTTTTGGCACAACGCAAAACTTTAACAGCCCAATAACTTATAACAATAAGGATCCTCAGGGCCACGATACCTTGCCTAATAACAAGAGATGCCTCCGGATGGCTTTTTCATCGGCTCTGATACCCGGTGTGCACAGCTCAGCATATCACATTCAAATTTGATTTCTGTTGCTTTCCTCTAACTGAAAATAGGAGTGGCACTTTCACAGTTTGTAGATGGTGTAGGTTTGTCTTGTCCCTCATAATAGGGATGAGCAAGAACACCATTATCTGTATCTGTTTAACCAATTAAATCACCTGTATCCATATTCAGAATGGGTGTGGCTTATTTCGGAAGTAGGCATGGTCTAAACCGGAAGTTCTTAATTTTAATTTAATTTAAGAGTTGAACAGAAGTTACTATTTTTAGTAAAAACTGTATATATGTGTGTGTATGTGTGATATATATATATCACACATACACACACGTATATATTTATAAATAAATAAAAATAAATATTCATTTATAAATAAAGCCTATATATATATATATATATATTGAAAGCTTTCATTTGTATTATGATTATTTTTATGAGCTATAGTGAGAAAAACGTGTTAGGTTAGCGCAAGCACTGCTGAGGTGAGTAGATGCACTGAAATAATATTGTAATCCAATATACAGTATCTCACACAAGTGAGTACACCCCTTACAATTTTGTAAATATTTGATTATTACTTGTCATGTGACAACACTGAAGAAATGACACTTTGCTACAATGTAATGTAGTGAATGTACAGCTTGTATAACAAAATAAATCAACACAAAGCCATTACACCACAGGTCTAAACCGCTGGCAACAAAAGTGAGTACACTTCTAAGTGTCAACCTTTTGTGATGCCCCCATTTTTCCAGCACTGCCTTAACCCCCTTGGGCATGGAGTTCACCAGAGCTTCACAGGTTGCCATTGGAGTCATATTCCACTCCTCCATGATGACATCACAGAACTGGTGGATGTTAGAGACCTTGTGCTCCTCCACCTTCCGTTTGAGGATGCCCAACAGATGCTCAATAGGGATTAGGTCTGGAGACATGCTTGGCCAGTCAATCACTTTTACCTTCAGCTTCTTTAGCAAGGCAGTGGTTGTCTTGGAGGTGTGTTTGGGGTCGTTATCATGTTGGAATACAGCCCTGTGGCCCAGTCTCTGAAGGGAGGGGATCATGCTCTGCTTCAGTATGTCACAGTACATGTTGGCATTCATGGTTCCCTTAATGAACTGTAGCTCCCCAGTGCCGGCAGCACTCATGCAAGCCCAGACCAGGACACTCCCTCCACCATGCTTGACTGTAGGGAAGACACTCGTCTTGTTACTCCTCACCTGGTTGCCGCCACACATGCTTGACACCATCTGAACCAAATAAGTTTATCTTGGTCTCATCAGACCACAGGACATGGTTTTAGTAATCTATGTCCTTAGTCAGCTTGTCTTTAGCAAACTGTTTGAAGGCTTTCTTGTGCATAATCTTTAGAAGAGACTTGCTTCTGGAACGACAGCCATACAGACCAATTTGATGCAGTATGCGGCTTATGGTCTGAGCACTGACAGGTTGACCCCCCACCCCTTCAACCTCTGCAGCAATACTGGAAGCACTCATACGTCTATTTCCCAGACAAATTCTGGATATGACACTGAGCACGTGCACTCAAATTCTTTGGTCGACCATGGTGAGGCCTGTCCTCAGTGGAACCTGTCCTGTTAAATCGCTGTATAGTCTTGGCCACCATGCTGCAGCTCAGTTTCAGGGTCTTGGCAATCTTCTTATAGCCTAGGCCATCTTCATGTAGAGCAACAAATCTTTTTTCAGATCCTCAGAGAGTTCTTTGCCATGAGGTGCCATGTTGAGCTTCCAGTGACCAGTATGAGAGTGTGAGAGCAATAACACCAAAATTAACACACCTTCTCCCCATTCAAACCAGAGACCTAGTAACACTAACGAGTCACATGACACATGGAAGGAAAATTGTTGATTCTGCCCAATTTGGACATTTTCCCCCAGGGGTGTACCCCCTTTTGTTGCCAGTGGTTTAGTCCTTAATGGCTGTGTGTTGAGCTATTTTGACAGCAAATTTACACAGTTATACAAGCTGTACACTCACTACTTTACATTGTAGCAAAGTGTAATTTCTTCAGCGTTGTCACATGAAAAGTTAGAATCAAATATTTACAAAAATGTACTCACTTTTGTGAGATTCTATAAATTCCCAAACAAACTCAATAATTAATAAATTACTTAGAACAATTAAAGAAAATCTCACTTCACAGAAGGAAAGGTTTGTTATTGACTGAAGCTTCTAATAAAACATAACACATCTAAGTTGACACAATAGCTGACATACTATGGCTACAGAATCAATATAAGGACTGCTTCTTGTTGACATACATGTTACTAACTGACATGAACATTTTGTTTAACCATGACTTAATGAGAAGCAAAGCAGTTTATGAAGCCCTGAAATAAAGGCAATTCTCTAAGAAGCATTTCCAATGGACATATTACAATAAAAGGTTTTACAGACAAACCTTTTAAAAAGATTGTTTTTATAATCAAAGCCTACCTTACTTGGCGTCAATTCGACCTTTCATTACTTATTTCCTAACATTTCTCTTCCTATGTCTTTAGAAAAGTGCTGCCTGGGCTGATAGTGTCCACTACCCTATCGAGAGATTTGTGCACTCTCTCGCTCCTGTGCCTGCCAGCTCTCTATCAGCCTGTCGTCTTTAATATACAGTATGCTTGGTGTGCACTATATTATGTGCACAGCTTATTGAGACATTAATGAACATCAAAAATGCAATTCTTTAGGATGTTGTCTATTTGTTTTAAGTAGTAGATTTTATTATTACAATGAAACTGATGACTATATTTTATTATTTCATATATAGAATGGGCAGCCTTATTTCATTTCTGTGTGTGTAGGCGAGGAGACAGAGCTCTGTGTGTAGCTGGCCTATCACAGAAGTATGTGGACACAGACACAGCAAGCAGTGGTTGTACTACCCTATGAGGATTTTTTATGAAATTGGTCAGGTCAGAGCCCAATTGTCAACATAATTGGGGATGTAGATTCATTTGGACATGAAATAGAGTAAAAAGCAGCCAAAGTCAAAAAAGACATATGGCAAATCCTGGAAAAAACTTGGAAGGATTTACAACAGGACCACTTTTTATTGTATTACAGGCCATGCCTATTTTTTCCTCTATCTAGTGGACTTCAGTTGAATTACACACCCACCAATCTCCCGTTGGCTGTGTACTTATTACAGAGTAGCAGTGGCTCAGATGTGAAATAAAAACTGTAGAAGAAACTACTGTTCTTACAGTTCAATCACTCTTAGATTTAAAAAACAAATGCACATGTACCTTAGCTACGTTCAGCAAGCTGGCAAACTAATAAGCTAACTAGTTACTAAAAGATCACAGATATAGTGAAGGTAGTGTCATGAAAACTCTTTTACATACTGCCAGGGGCGCTGCTAAGGATTTTGGGCCCCATGAAAATAATCTTGACAGGGCCCCTAACACAGCTGAGACAGGGCTTCTCTGGGCCCCCTCTTAGTCATGGGCCCCGAGAATCGTCATCCTTTACCCCCCCCTTTACAGCGTCCCTGCATACTGCCGACAGAGTGACGGCGTTTCACAAAAACCTTGAATATGGCATTCCCTCTGGACATACATAGAACAACATTACAGAATGATATACCTCACATTATACCAAACTAAATGCACGATGCACTGTTAATTCTATTTCACTATTAATTAAAACTCACAGTGAACAGCATTAAATATAAAAACAATGCCTTACCTTTTGGTTGCAGTGCAGTTTTTTCTTTGCATAAGTGGGTAGCGGCGAGGTCGAACACTGCAAAGTTGGTGACAAGCTCATCCAGACCATTTCCCCAACTCTGTGGCTTAGTCACTCATTGCCCATTGTTGTTCTCAGATTTAAGGTTTAAGGACAGAAAAAAAGTGTTTGTTGGAAGCTGTTGTGATCAGTAGTGTCAGCAAGATTTGGAAGTTAACTCACTCTAGGCCACAGGTAGAGACTGCAACTGAATGAAATCAACTGAATCAATCTTTGAGCATCCTGTTGCCTTCTTCAGAACAATTGAACTTCTCTCCTTGAAGTTTTTGATGATCCGATAAATGGTTGATTTAGGTGCAATCTTACTAGCAGCAATATTGTTGCCTGTGAAGCCCTATTTGTGCAACGCAATGATGACGGCACGTGTTTCCTTGCAGGTAACCATGGTTGACAGAAGAACAATCAATACAAACACCACCCTCTTTTTAAAGCTTCCAGGCTGTTATTCTACTGTAACTCAATCAGCATGACAGAGTGATCTCCAGCCTTGTCCATGTTAACACTCTCACCTGGGTTAACGAGACAATCACTGAGATGATGGCAGCTGGTCCTTTTGTGGCAGGGCTGAAATGCAGTGGAAATTGTTTTTTTTGGGGGGGGATTAAATTACTTTGCAATTCATTGCCATTCATCTGATCACTGGGGCAGCAGACTTTGTGAAAATTAGTATTTGTGACATTCTCAAAACTTTTGACCAGGACTGTACATATGGCATGGTACCTACGAGAGATTTGAGAACCACTGCAGTAAATAATAAGTGTTAAATAAAAAACATATTTTCTATGACTGCAAAACAGTTCCAATCTTACTAATGATATCATTGAAATGTTTTGGTATTACAACGAAAGAATCCTACATCTAGCATTGTTGATGTTTCTTTGCATTTCATTATGTGACTTAATGTTACATAGTGTTTTTTTTCCAACAAATGAACAGATACTACTCTTCGGTAGGTACTTTCTAAGGTAGCGCAAGCATTTTGTAGCATAATGTATTTTGACACTGAAGCAAATGTGTTTCAATTAGGCTATTTTTAATAAATATTTGTTTTACAGCTTAGAAATGAAAGAGGTTCATGTACTTTGTCCCACCATTTCAATAAATGCTTAATGAAAAGATGTTTTGTGTAATGAGTGTGGTATTTGGTCCCATGTTTCTAGCTAAAGTTAATTTTAGGAAGATTTGCATGTGGTTTTGGTTCACATTATTATGCTCAATCGAAGAACAAAAACCTTCTGTAATGGTTCCTCATAAATATTTTGATTGCAAATCCAAAATACCCAATTATATAGATAGATATGGAAGGAAGTGTATGTCTGCTTTGAACTGCAAAACATTAAGTTACAAACAATAAGAAATCCCACACTATTAAATGCCTTACCTTAATAGGTAGACAACCTACAGCATTTAATTGTCAACCCTGACTAAGGCTTTTGTTATCATAAAATCTATACATTATATAACATCTCTAAATATTCACAATTTAGTGGATGTTAAAGTCTGCAAATATTTCTCTACCAACGAGCATTGTCCTATCCAGGACATTGTGAAAGTTTGCAAGGTTTGGATAGCCTTATACGGTACTATGACAAAATATTTGTGTCATCCATGTTGATCATTACATTTGAAAATAGTGAGATCTGTTAAGAAAAGAGAACATTTGGTTTGGCAAGTCTAGACACTGAAATGTATCTCCCAACATTTTTACTCACTCACATACTCAGTATATCAGTGATTATCAGTTAAATGTCTTTGTAAGGAAAGCTTGCCTGCTTTCTATCCCTATAGTTGAAGCAACTGGTACATATAAATGGCAATTGAAGGTCAACAACTTTCAATACTTTTTCCTTATCTGTGATAATTTACCAGCTAAGCAATTCATTATCATTGCACTAGACCAGACCACATGTACTAACTATTCCTCCTTGCTTTTCGTACCTTTCCCATTAGCATTCAGATTGGGGTTAGCATTAGTCTCATTACAGATAATCTTCCCCTCAGCCATCAGTCTGTGAATGCAGTCCAAGGGGCCATTCCCTTCGAAGACAGAGGGGTTGCGGTACGACCCACCAATACGGTCCCACAGGGTAAAGTACTGGCCGTAGTTCACGTCAAAGAAGAGGTGGTGGTCTGTGTGGTGGGCCGCGCCATTGACCACCTCCTGCAGTGGGCCTGGGACACGGTAGTCGCCATCGTGGATGGAAACCGTCCAGACATTGACGAATATATACAGAGCCAGGTATAGCACCTTGTGAAGGGGGAAGAGGAAGGGGTAGATGTGGTAGGGGAGGCCCTGCAGAAAGCCATCCAGAGGGTGGAAAGCGTGGCTGGCGAATGGTGTGGGGATCTTCCACACATGGTGTGGCTTATGGAAGTTCTGAGGAGAGAGAATACAGACAATAACTAAGTTGACATTTACCAGTGGTGTTATAAGCAAATGCTCAGACACTAACTTTCAAGATGCACTCTGTAACAGTGACACTAAAATGGTGTACTAAATCATCTTAATGTCAGGTGAAAAAGTAAGTATACAATCTGGAAAGTCAATGCAATTCCATTATTTGTAAAAATGTACACACCTACAGTACAGTAGCTTCAAAATCTGGTATAAATTCATGTTGCAGTAAAAGTAAAAGTCAATCAGTGTCATTAACTGGGGGATTTTTTTTGCCCAGTTTTACTTCAGCAGTGTCAGTCAGGTTCAAGGACTTTCTGAATGCATTGCATGCTTCAAGAGATCTGGACTTTGACTCCTCCAACCCATAACCTTTCATTTCAAACCCATAACCTTTCATTTCAAACCCATAACCTTTCATTTCAAACCCATAACCTTTCATTTCAAACCCATAACCTTTCATTTCAAAAGACATACCTTTAAGTTCAAGTTCTAGTGTCAATTTTATTTACAAGACTGCAGGTGTTAATACAAGTACAGTGAAAATATTGTGCCCCGGTTCCAACTGAAACAACGCCATAATAATAATAATAATAAAATAGGCAACACCTCTATGATAAGGGGAGTAGAGGTCACGCATAATATACTGTATAGTCTGTAGTCTGTACATATATACAGTAAGCATTGACCACAGAATACTACATGCGTTAGAATTTCAAGGTGTGTTAGAATTTATCTAAAGTGACTATGTAACATTATGTATATACTGTATGTACATTTAACAGTTACACTGTTTGCATCAATGAGCAGGGGCATATAGAATGTAGAACGGCTTACCATGTGGACAGAGGGAATGCAGTTTGCGACTAACATCAATTACATCCAACTACAATATCCATAGAATTACACATTCACCTCCAAATGGGAGGATTTAAATAATAATCTGTTATTAGCAGAAATCTCATACAGGATTATTAAAATAGCAAGGTGGAACAACCACACATCCCAGGCATAGAAAGTACACTACTCAGTGAACTTGCTATCGATATAGCTAGATAGAAGAACATGTGGGATCTGTGGAGTTACCTTTGAATCTTTAAAAAGGAATTGGAAGCATTCTGAAAACGGGCAGGGACATATATTTTATTATTGTATTATGTAATACTGTGAAATCTACAGCAAATTACATATTTTGTTGCTGAAAATAATAATGTTTTATCCTGCTCCACATTACTCATTAGTAGCCAAGATATTATAGCGCTCACCTTGTAGATACGCTTGTGGTGAAGAAACCGGTGAATCCAATAGATGCACCCATCAGTAAATAACAGGAAGGAAATCATGCTAAAAAGCACAAAGGACCAGCCTAAAAACAAACCAATTTTAGTATCATAATAGTATTTGATTGAACAGATGTTTAGCAAAATGTAAATTAGAAAAATTAAACTATGTTTAGAGGCCAAATGTCCATCTGTAGATGGCCCAAAAACACGTAGTTAATACTATAACAGATGTTTTGCCTGTTGACGGAACCATAGAGTAAGGGTTACAGTAAGAATATGTTTAGTGTTGCTTGAGAGTTGGTCAGTGTAGCATTGTCTTACCCATGGTAGATTCTTCTACATTGTCATAGAGTTTGCTGTACCCTCTGACCTCAAAGAAGAACAATGCCACAGTGGGAATACTGATTATGGGTAGCGATGTCATTGCATATTTGATCTCCCGCCAAACCTGGTTCTGAGGAGCAAAGATCAGTTTTCAGAGGCAGTGAACTACAGTGTCAATAAAATCTTGGACCGTTTATAAATGGTTTAACATAAATGTAGCGAGGGCCAAGATCTATTGACTGTTCCTATATCCTAAATATTTTGTAACATTAAACAAGGTCTGGGACTAGAATGCATATACTGATTATAATGAAGACATAATGAAGAACTTAAACTAACCTTTAGAAACTGTGGATGTTTCATGAGGTTGTGGTCAAAGATAAACTGGTAGCTCAGCCACCCAAGACCCAGATAGAGGACTGCAGCCCCCAGGTTGGTGACTACCAATAGAGTAATGATCTGCCGCAGTGCCCCCTCCTCTGGCCATGAAGACGGGTAGACGTAGGGCGTAAAAACATAGTGGTCGGCAACCTTCAGCACGAGATCCATGTCTGGATCTGTGAAGTTGGTAAACAATAGCTCAAAGCAGGGCCTATATAGTCCTATGAGACTCCCCTAACCCCCAAGTGGCTCAACCTCCCTACAATTGTTAAACAATTATGCAACATTTGAAAATGTCTCATTTCAAAAAGCCAAAGTATATGCTCAATCTGCTCAGGTAATAAATAGTTTAGAATTTGCACACTACATAGAAACTACATGGCATATTGATAAAATATACCATCTACAGCACAGGTGTCAAACCGGTTCCACGGAGGGCCGAGTGTATGCTGGTTTTTTGTCTTTCCTTTCAATTAGAGCCCAATTAAGAAGTAGACTGCCAGGTGAGGCGAGATCCTAACCAATTAGTGACATTCAATCATTCAGGTACAAGGTAAAAGTGAAAACCTGCAGACACTAGGCCGTTTGTGGATCTGGTTTGACACCCCTGATCTACAGTATATGCTGTAGAGATACAACAGACCCTTAGAAATAAGATACAGGGAGTGAAAATAAGTTTAAGTAACACTTTGTAAAGAAACAATTCAACAGGTGCTCTTACATCTGAACCTGACTGAAGAAAAACAAACCTGAAAATGGTCTTACTAGTTGTCTTTATTTACACAAGTTACATATCAACTGAAAGGCATTCATCAGTTCATTTGTGAGATTTTTGTAAACTGCACCCTTCCATAGTCAGTGCTCGAGCCTCATCAATTAAATCAGCTTTCCCCGCGGAAAATAACTATACAAACAGCCCCCACAGCAATACTTTTTTTACTTGTTTGGAAATCAAATCACAACAAATTGTAAAGTAAACAGCAGTTAATGGTTTTGTGTTTAGAAAAGGTCAACAATTAAGCGATTGTCTAGCCCTAATAATTGCTTGGATATTAATATTATAACTCATTCTACAGGGGTCTGAAGAAGACTTGTCGCCATCAAATAATGTCCTTAAGACTACTTCAGTTGGTAAGGAAATATCTGTAGGTTAGGGCAGGCAGTTAAAGCAGTGGTTGCTGTCAGTCTTTGAGAGACGCATGAACATAAAGTGTTAAATGCATACAGACGCATCTATTAACAAAATGATTAACAATTATAACTAGACTGCATGCTTAACGATGCAGTCTGGGACTTCTGTAATTAAAACAATGTTATAAACCTTACATTTTGCCCAGAACCCATTATGCTGTTTTATATGTGGATAAACACTAAGTAGAATCACTGTCGTACCTTAGTTTGCTATGAAATTCCAAGTTTAAATCGAGTAGTTTTAAAAAACGTCT
>JACXGM010009296.1:7792-27874 GCA_016801145.1 Umbra pygmaea
GGTAGTTAAAATGTATACTCAATGTTTTTATGTTCATTTGACAAGCAGTCATAATTTTCATGTGATATTTCCCAGCATGCTCTGCTGTATGTTGAAATGCTGGAATTGTTTAATTATTTTAGTGTTTTGTATGGATATTGACTAATTAATTCCACCCTTGCTAAACTAATATCAAATGCATACATTCTTTCAAATAATCGGATAATTTAATGAAAAATTATTTTGCACCCGCAACTGTAATGACTGTTCAAGATACCTAAGGATTACCATCTTGCTGACATAACTGAAACTGGATTCCAAAAGGGAATTCCCTTTACCTTTACAGGAAAGGTGCTTTGCCTGTAGGGTTAAACCATTATGGGTTGAACCATTTGGTTTGAACCAGAGGTAACACAAGACAATGTATACTGGGAAATTTTACTGGAGGTGTGGCTTAATATTGTACTTAACAATTTTATGTTACTACAACGTAGTCTTGACTAAATGAATTCAAGTTCATATAACAAGATTACAACAAATCATTTAAAACTAATTAGATTTTGTTGGAACAATGTAATTTTTTGAGTGTATATGACATACAATTAAATGCTCAGAAAACATAAATCAGAAATGTTGTATGATTAAAAAAGTTAAGTTCATTAGACATAAATTCACAGTCAAACAAGGGTCATGTGACACATTTATTTGTGTCTAGTGTACTCAATATTTTCATGTTACCATAGTTTACTAAACTAAAAGTTTTGAGTGCAAGCAGTTTCCAAAATTTTTTTAGGTTGACTGAGCGAATTCGGATTTACAGTGTAAGTGAGATTTCATTAGATGTACCAGGCCAGCAGGGATGGCTTTTATCACTGTGCCATATTCCTTAAATTTGACAGGGAAGCTAAATCTACTCAAAAAAGCCTCATAAATGAGTATGTTTCATGTGTGATCAAAGTTATCAAGAATTCTGCACCTTTGTCTAACCACGTATCCATGAAGATTGACTTATTTCTTACCATAATTAAGTCATTGTTCCAAATTCTTGTAGTGAAACTTGCAGGAATTAATTAATGTGCTGCACGTATAGGACAGGATTGAGGTCCTTAGCAAAATGATCAGAAAAGGTTAGGGCAGTGGTTCTCAAACCATTCCATGGAGGGCCTAGTGTATGCAGGTTTTCGCTTTTACCTTGTACAAGCCTGATGGAGTAGCTCACTAATTGGTTAGTATCTCCCCTCACCTGGCAGTCTAGGTCCTAATTATGCTCTAATTGAAGGGTAAGACCAAAAACCAGCATACACTATGCCCTCCATGGAAGGGTTTGGAGACCCCTGGGTTAGGGGTTTTGTCGTTCCTCTTTTTGCTGAATGGTGGGTAGTCAGATTTATTTTGGAAAGTATGGAAGGGTTGAAATAATTTTCTGTATCAAAAATATTTTAGTAATTTGAAGCATGGATCACGTGTTATCTGCGATATGCACAGACAGCTCTCTTTGTATAAGATCTTTATTTATCATCATCACAGTTTCTAATAGCCCCAATATAAACTGACATATGATTTGTATGGATAAACTTAGGGCCCTATTTAAACGATCTAAGCGCATGGCGTGAAGCGCATGGTGTGAAGCGCATGGCGCAAGTGCGCTTTGGGCGTGTCCAAATCCACTTTTGCTAGGAAAAAAGAGTCCAAGCACCAGGCACATTGTCTAAAAGGATTGTACTAAGTGTCTTTATTAATTAATGGGTGTGTTTTCGGCGTAACATGCAAGAAACCAATCAGAGAATAGTTTCCTATTCCCTTTAAGGCGGGATGTCCACTGAACACGTCAGATTTTAGCACACGTTACTTTTTACCGGATATAGTCTGGATATGGAGTCACACTCAAAATCAAAGTTGAAAACCACACTCCAGGCTGATCCAACTTTGAAGTAATGTCCTTAAAACAAGTCAAAATTAGGCTCAGTAGTGTGTGCGGCCTCCACGTGCCTGTATGACCTCCCTACAATGCCTGGGCATGCTCCTGATGAGGTGGCGGATGGTCTCCTGAGGGATGTCCTCCCAGACCTGGACTAAAGCATCCGCCAACTCCTGGAGAGTCTGTGGTGCAACGTGGCGTTGGTGGATCGAGCGAGACATGATGTCCCAGATGTGCTCAATCAGATTAAAGTCTGGGAAACGGGTGGGCCAGTCCATTGCATCAATGCCTTCCTCTTGCAGGAACTGCTGACACACTCCAGCCACAAGAGGTCTAGCATTGTCTTTCATTAGGAGGAACCCAGGGCCAACCACACCAGCTTATGGTCTCACAAGAGGTCTGAGGATCTCATCTCGGTACCTAATGGCAGTCAGGCTACCTCTGGCGAGCACATGGAGGGATGTGCGGCCCACCAAAGAAATGCCACCCCACACCATAACAGACCCACCGCCAAACCGGTCATGCTGGAGGATGTTGCAGACAGCAGAACGTTCTCCACGGCGTCTCCAGACTCTGTCACATGCTCAGTGTGAACCTGCTTTCATCTGTGAAGAGCACAGGGCGCCAGTGGCGACTTTGCCAATCTTGGTGTTCTCTGGCAAATGCCAAACATCCTGCACGGTTTTGGGCTGTAAGCACAACCCCCACCTGTGGGGGAGTCTTTGGAGTCTGTTTCTGACCGTTTGAGTGGTAACATGCAGATTTGTGGCCTGCTGGAGGTCATTTTGTAGGGCTCTGGCAGTGCTCCTCCTGCTCCTCCTTGCATATAGGCGGAGGTAACGGTCCTGCTGCTGGGTTGTTGCCCTCCTACGGCCTCCTCCACCTCTCCTGATCTACTGGAATATCTCCTGGTAGCGCCTCCATGCTCTAGACACTACGTTGACAGACACAGCAAACCTTCTTGCCACAGCTCACATTGATGTGCCATGGATGTTGTAACATTCCCCAGTTCCCCTTCCCTGAGAACTACAACTTCCCTATTCTAGACTGCTCAGAACTACAATTCCCATAACCCGGACTCAATCACCCAAATTCTGTACACATGCTCTCACCCAGTCTGTATATAAAGCACACACAATCCATTGCCTCTTTGCGAGGTATTGTAAGTAATTCATTTTTCTTCCTACTGAGCGTTCTCTTCTTGGATTGTTATTCTGGCCTGACCTGTGCATTATTTAACCAGTATTGAGTTTTTGGATTATCCTCTGTGCCTTCACCTATATTCTTGGATCCTTATTCTGGCCTGACCTGTGCATTGTTTATCCAGTATTGTGTTTTTGGATTATCCTCTGTGCCTTCACCTATATTCTTGGATCCTTATTCTGGCCTGACCTGTGCATTGTTTAACCAGTATTGAGTTTTTGGATTATCCTCTGTGCCTTCACCTATATTCTTGGATCCTTATTCTGGCCTGACCTGTGCATTGTTTATCCAGTATTGTGTTTTTGGATTGTCCTCTGTACCTTCGCCTATATTCTGGGTTTGTGATTACTAACCTATCTAGAATAAACTCTATTGTTGTTTATTACCTCTTGGGTAGTTATTCGTTACAGATGTCATGCCATGGATCGCATTGATGTGCCATGTCCTGGATGTGTTGCACTACCTGAGCCACTTGTGTGGGTTGTAGACTCTGTCTCATGCTATCACCAGCAAATGAACTGAGAAGTGGTCTGTGGTCACCACCTGCAGAAACACTTCTTTATTGGGGGGTGTCTTGCTTATTGCCTATAATTTCCACCGGTTGTCTGTTCCATGTGCACTACAGCATGTGAAATTGATTGTCAATCAGTGTTGCTTCCTGAGTGGACAGTGTGATTTCACAGAATTGTGATTGACTTGGAGTTGCACTGTGTTGTTTAAGTGTACCTTTTATTTTTTTGAGCAGTGTACATTGAAAATTTATCTCGAAATCATGTCAGTTTATAAAATATAATGTATTGTAAAGATTAATCGCCTAAAACATTAAAATGCTTGTTGTATCATCAGTACAATAGTGAAATATATAATACAACATAACACCTTGAAAGAGTCCATTCTGCATAATAGATAATACAAGGGCAAATACTAAGCCACATTTTTTATAATTATATTAGAATTGACCTTTCACATGGCAATACAAGCACAAAATTGAATAAAACCTGATCAGAGCTTTGAGCCATATCTGTAACGCCAAGCCCAGCGTACATGAACTGAGAAATGGACTCCATGTTTATGTTTAGTTATTTCATTAAAATATCGAGGGATTGGAGCCAGAGGGGCGTAAGTGGCTTTTTACAAACTTTACACAAGAGAAAAAACTAACTTTTGACCACAATTTAATCACCTGTATTATTAACCTTAAACCACAAACATTGCAACCACAGGCATACTTACATGAATGAGTATTTAAGTAATAAACTTATGGCATATTAACACAATGAACAAAAAAAATGGAAAAACTTTAGATACGCCTTTTTGGCACCAAACATTTCCAAGTCTTCTATGGACATATTGGATGTATCTGCTGAACAATGAAGAAAATAATTGTGTTAAAAAAACAAACAAAAAAAATCTTTTGATAACGTGATTGACAATGAAGTCTTTCTGCCTTGCTGCATCTCCCATCTCCCAATAATGTTTAAATATACCTTCCCTCACTGGCTCTGGGAAGTTCTCAATGCTTTTGTAATGACAACAGGCACAGTTCTTCTCCCTCACCTTCCTTCCTGGAACATGAATGCCATCTAAATTAATGTAGCTTTGGCCAGAATTTCTTAACCTTTTACATTGGTTTCATTTCCAATTTTCAACATGTCTTTTTCTTCTTCTTTGTGGTGTGTTGACATCCCCTTTCTGGCCACTTTCAACCCCTCCCTCCTGAACAGGCTCAATGTCTACTGTCTCACTCCCCCAATTTTCTTCTGTCTCCTCTTCCTGGCCACTGTTAGCCCCTCCCTCCTGAACAAATTCTAGCACAATGTCTACTGTCTCAGTCCCTCGATCCTCTTTTGTCTCCATGTGTCCCTCATCAATTGCATGATCTGTCTCCCTGTCTGCCTCTCTTCCTCCATCATCTGCTGTCTCCATGTGTCTCTCTCTCTCATCCATCTCCTCATCTCTCCCCCTCATCTCATGCTGTGTCCCTAAATTATATCAATAATATTTATTAATATCCTACATGAATGCCCTGATACTAATAATTTGGGGTACGGATTAGATAATGTGAATGTTCAAACTTATTTTCTGTCCAAGTCAGTTACAGGAACGTAGTTATAGGAACAGTCCTCTTCTTAACAGTTCTAACTACTCTCCCCCAAAACCGGTTTTGCAATTTGCATTAGCAATGGTCAAGTGGCCATAGGAACTGGTAGGAGGGATAAGGGAGTGACGCAAGCACAGCAACGGTCTTTTCATAGCGTTGTCGCTAGACTTTAGCGTAGCGCCACATACAAGTTGAATGTTTTTTTCACTGGGTGAATGGTTGGAGATAAGTGTGTAAATCAGCTTATGTATGCAGATTATTTGGTTGTTTTCAGTCCAAATAGTGCTGGGTTCCTTCAGCGGCTTGCTCTTTGTTTGTTCAGATTACGAGGCTGAAAACGACATCCAATACAATTAAAAAAAGTGTTTTTTGTTGATATGTTTTCATAACGGAGTTCGAACAGCGCATTTAAAAACTAGGCTGGAGTCATATTTATTGAAATTGAGTAGATACTTAACAGAGAAACGCAGAAGACTAATGCTCCAGTATAATATGTAATATACACAACAGACAAACAAAACAACGGGCATGATTTATAAGTTGGACCAATCAATGTAGACCTAGGAAAAGGGAAAAGGGAAAGACCCTGCTCTGAAGTAGGAGCTGAAAGAGTTATAGGAACTGTGGTGCGAGGAACTAAATAATCACTATATTTCTCCTGTCGGAACACAAGAAAAAAGGGTTATAGGAACATTATGTTCTAGGAACTACAAAAAATCCCTGCTGTCGGAAAGCGGCTATTATGTCTTACTGTCATTACTCTTTTGAGGAAATGAATTTAAAGAAAACTCTGACTCATCTTCAACTTCTTCAATATAGGATTCATCAGCATGTTTCATAATATTCATCAAACTCTTTTCTGCCTCAGACAGTTCCATGTCTGCAGTTGTGTCAGCCATTTTGAATGCTGTTTTAGGGCACCAACTACACTTACGCCCTTCTGGTTTTGAACAAAAATGTGGGTCCTACATGTATTTTTCAGAGCCAGAAGGGCATAAGTTGACTTACACCCTTCTGGCTCCAAACCAACCTCAGCCGGCTCCACGACAGGCCCAACCTCTGCCGGCACCAAGACAGGCCCCACTTCAGCCGGCTCCAAGACAGGCCCCACCTCAGCCGGCTCCACGACAGGCCCCACTACAGCCAGCTCCACAATGGGCCCCACCTCAGCCGGCTCCATGACAGGTCCCAGGTCAGCCGGCTCCGGAGCCCCCAGCGGCCATTGACCATCTGCTACGCTGACGACATGGCCCCCTGCGCAGCCGGAACCAGGTCCTCCTTCTCCAAAGACACCACACTGCTGGGGTCTGACGGGCTTCCACCGCCACATCAACCTACCATAATGGGATGGCTGCCTATTCGGCGACAAACTCCGGCGGACCCGCTGCCTGGGTAAGTGCTTTGGGGGGGGTCATTTTTCAGCCCGCCCACCCGCCCTCCCCTTCGGTCTGGCCTCCCTGGAGTGGTGTCCTTTGGGGGGGGGGGGATACTGTAATGCCCAGCCCAGTGAGGGCTGGTGTACATAAACTGAGAAATTGACTCCATGTGTATGTTTAGTTATTTCATTGATATGTTTGTTTTCATTCAATGTAGTGCATGGTGTTTTAGTTTCTTGTTCTCTAATTAAGTGTTATGTCCCTTTAAGTTGTGTGACAGCTCTCTCCATACATAGGGTCTAGGTTGGGCTAGGCTGGTATCTTGTAGATCTAATTAGTAACGACATTCAGCCGTGTTCACTCAGCTAGTTAGAGTAATGCATATATACATTTGTCTGTGTTCCTGAATTTATCAAAATAAATATAAAAACAACCAGCATTTACCTGCCTGTTGGTCTCCCTCTCTCCACACACCAACACTGTGACAATATCACATGGCCTTATCAGCAAACAGAACAGTCTATGAGTTATATAATGAATGGTATGTGATATGGCTAAAATATAAAGTTGGTATGCATTCTTTAGCTTGTGTTTCATAAATATATTTGACTCATGTGCCGATCGAGAAGTTGAAAAAAACATTTATTTTACTCAACTATGATGGTTCCTTTGTTGCTGTATTTTGTATTCTTTTAGAAACTATTTATTCAAAAACATAATGTATATAAAATATTCAAAAGATTTTGTTATAATACCATTAATATATTATTTTGATATTGTGGGGAAGGTTGCTTGGGAGGGTCTTTTATGGACTGAAATACAAAATAAAATATTTGTCAAGTTATTTTAGTCTGGATTCATCAAACCTTCACCATACCTACCTAATAGCCTTACATCAAAACGTACCTAACTTTAAAGTTGTATTGAAGTTGAGGCTGCTGAGGTTCCTTGTATAATCTAGGAATCTGTGTTAAAAGCAGAGTTACACAGCATTTTTGATACAAACCTGAATTATCGGGACCGTCTGAATTATCAGAACCGTCTGACAGTCAGCCAATAAAAAGCTGCGAAACCACACGTCTGAATATTCACGAGACGGGTGCAGTACACCAGAACCAGCTCCAGGGGGCGTGTGTCGATACACAGTTTAGACACAATGTCTTGTATTTGTGAACTAGAGGAACTTTTGGAGAAATTTTGGATTTGAGCTCTCTACAAGAGAAGCACCACTACACTGCTTGAATTAGCAGGACACTGACCCTGTCCTGATAATCCCAAATTGTCCCCCTAGTGTCGGTGTGTATTCATACCAAATGTCAGCTTAAATCACAAAAACCAACACACACACACAGACCAGGGCACACAAAACATAAAACTCACACTCCAACAGCCACAACAGAGACCACCGGTGAGGCCACCGCTACAGTGGCAATGACCACCAGGGTTCCTCCTCAACCAGTAGCAGGCTCTCCGGTGGTCTCACATCACCACGGCAGGTACCCACTGCACTGTCTGCTGTGCCCCTACAGCTGGTACAGGCCACCACGCCACATATGCTATTTTGCCCCAAAAGGCATTTTTGATTTATATAAAGTCTTTAAACCTTAAAGTACGTTTGATTTAAGATTACTGCTTTGCGTCCGTCTCCTGTCTTACACACCATGGACAGCAGTTGTGACACAAGTAAACTCCCTCTTATCTCTATTTAGAGTTCTGCAGATATCAATTAAATTATTGTCATTAATTAAATTCCCTATAATTTGATTATTATGTATTTGTGAGAATCTAGATGGATACCTATCCATCCACTCATCAGGAGTCAAATTGAAATCACCTCCAACCAGTATACAGTATAATCAGTAGGAAGGTTTCCTTTATAATTGTTGTCACTTGATGCAACAAATTCCTATTTTTATGGTCATTATTATACCCATAGACATTAACCAAAATAATGAGAATCCTATCTATCTCAAGTACATGTACCCCCCAATGTCCATTCTTTTCTGCCTTAACAGTTGTGATTTTGCCAGGACATCTGTTGAAACATATACAGCGGGTGAAATAAGTATTGAACACATCACCATTTTTCTCAGTAAATATATTTCCAAAGGTGCCATTTATATGAAATTTTCACCAGATGTTGGTAACAACTCACGTAATCCATACATACAAAGAAACCAAAACAGATAAGTTCAGAAATTAAGTTGTTTATTTATGTGAAATGACGTAGGGAAAAAGTATTAAACACATGAAGAAAGGGAGGTGCAAAAAGGCATGGAAAGCCAAGACAACAGCTGAAAACCATCAGTAATTAGCAAAGCAATCCAGCCCCCTGTCAGTGCAAATTAAATTCAGCTGGTTCAGTCCCAACTGATGGAATACAAAAATATCTCATTGCCAAAGCAAAGAGCTGTCTGAAGACCTTTGCAACCTAATTGTTGCAAAACATAATGATGGCCTTGGTTATAGGTACATTTCTAAGCTTCTGAATGTTCCAGTGAGCACTGTTGGGGCCATAATACGGAAGAGGAAAGACAATCAGTACACCATAAATTTGCCTTGACCAGTTGCTCCTTGCAAGCTTTCTGACAAATGAGTGAAAAGAATAATCAGAAGAGTTGTCCAAGAGCCAAGGACCACTTGTGGAGAGCTTCAAAAAGACCTGCAATTAGCAGGTACTGTTGTCTCAAATAAAACAGTAAGTTATGCACGGTCACCGCCATGGCCTGTATGCACGGTCACCACACAAGACTCCATTGCTGAAAAAATGCATGTTGAAACTTGTTTAAAGTTTGCTGTACAACATTTGGAAAAGCCAGTGAAATACTGGGAGAATAGAGTGTGGTCAGATGAGAGCAAAATTTAACAGTTTGGATGCCTTAACACACCATGTTTGAAGGAGTAATGGCAATGCACATCACCCTAAAAACACCATAGCAACAGTGAAGTTTGGTGGGAACATCATGGTGTGGGCCTGCGTTTCAGCATATGGTACTGGCAAACTTCACATAATTGAAGAAAAGATGAATGGGCAAATTTACTGAGAATTCTTGACAAAAATCAGCTGCCATCTACTAGGATGATGAAGATGAAACAAGGGTGGACATTTCAGCAAGACAATGATCCCAAACACACAGCCAATGAAACTCTCAATTAGTTTCAAAGAAAGAAAATAAAGCTGCTAGAATGGCCCAGCCAATCACCTGACAAATCCCATTAAAAATCTATGGAAAGAACTGAAGATCAAGATTTATAGAAGAGGCCCACGTAAACTTCAAGATTTGAAGACTGTTTGTGTGGAAGAATGGGCCAAAATCACACCAGAGCAATGCATGCGACTAGTTTCTAGTTTGAACAAATTATTAAGCTCAAATGGACACTTTGACAATTTTCAATCTGGCTTCCGACCACATCACAGTACAGAGACAGCGTTCGTAAAAATAATAATTGATATTTGCCTCAATACAGATACAGGCAAACTGACAGTGCTGGTACTACTTGACCTTAGTGCTGCATTTGACACTGTCGACCACAACATACTTATTGACAGGCTGGAAAACTGGGTTGGGCTTTCTGGGATGGTCCTAAAATGGTTCAGGTCATACCTAGAAGCAAGAGGTTACTATGTGAGTATAGGCAACGATAAGTCTGAGTTGACATCCATGACATGTGGAGTCCCACAAGGTCAATTCTTGCGCCACTCCTATTCAACCTATATATGCTCCCACTGAGCCAAATAATGAGAAGGAAACAAATGCTTACCACAGCTATGCAGACGACATCCAGATCTACTTAGCCCTATTGCCTAACGACTACAGCCCCATTGACTCCCTATGCCAATGCATTGATGAAATTAACAATTGGATGTGCAAAAACTTTCTTCAGTTAAACAAAGAGAAAACTCCAATTGCATTTGGAAACAAAGATGAAGTTCTCAAGGTGAATGCATACCTTGATGCTAGGGGTCAAACAACTAAAGATCAAGTCAGCAATCTTGGTGATTCTGGAGTCAGACCTTAGCTTCAGTAGTCATGTTAAAGAAATAACTAAATCAGCATATTATCATCTTAAAAATATCTCAATAATTAGATGCTTTGTTTCCAGACAAGACTTAGAGAAACTTGGATAAACCACCAGGGTGGATTATTGTAATGGCCTCCTCACTGGTCTTCCCAAAAAGACCATAAGACAGCTACAGCTCATACAGAATGCTGCGGCCAGGATTCTAACCAGAACCAGGAAATATGAGCATATCATGCCAGTCCTCAGGTCTCTACACTGGCTATCACATTTAGGATAGACTTTAAAGAATTATTACTGGTATATAAATCTCTCAATGGCCTAGGACCTGAATACATTGCAGATATGCTCAATGAATATAAACCCAACTGACCACTCAGATCATTAGGATTACATCAGCTAGAGATACCAAGGATTCACTCAAAACACGGAAAATCTGCTTTTAGCTACTATGTCAGCCGCAGCTGGAACCAGCTCCCAGAAGAGATTAGATGTGCTCCAACAGTAGTCACCTTTAAATCCATACTCAAAACACATCTGTTTAGCTATGCATTTACTGAATGAACACTGTGCTAAGTCCAAACTGATTGCACTATATTTTATATGGTTCGTTCAGTCTCTATTATTTCTTGAACTGTACTATTATTCTAATTGTTTTTTATTTTTATTTTAATTGCTTTAATTTTGATCTTTAATCTGTTTTAAATGTTTATGTTTTCCTGTCTATGTAAAGCACCTTGAATTGCCATTGTGTATGAAATGTGCTATATAAATAAACTTGCCTTGCCTAGTTTCTCTATACAGTAGGCATATTGAAGCTGTCATTACCAACAAAGACTTTTGTACAAAGTATTAAATGATTTTCAGTAAGCGTGTTCAATACTTTTTCCCTGTGTCATTTCACATTACAACATGTAACTTAAATTTCTGAACTTATTTGTTTTGGTTTCTTTGTATTTATGGATTACTTTGGTTGTTACCAACATCTGGTGAAAGTTTCTTGTCAATAATTTTTACCTTTGGAAATATATTTACTGAGAAAATTGGTGACATGTTTAATACTTATTTCACCCGCTGTAGTTACCCCTGCAGAGCGATTTGTACCGTGACTGGAAAGGATTTTCTCACCCCATAGATGAATCCAAAACATAGCGTCTGTTGTATCAGAATGTGTTTCTTGAAGAAATATGCAGTTAGCTTTTTGCCCGTTACAAGACAGCTTTACGTTTAATAGGTTCTTTAAGTCCCCTTCCATTAAAGGAGGAAAAATAAATGTGTTTTTAACTGGAACATTGACCACATGGAACAACGTAACCCCTTTTTACTTTTTGAAGAAATGTTTAAGGAGGCGGAGTGGAAAACCTTGAGAAGAGTTCCTCTCGTCCAAAATTTCCACTGTAGTTATTCAGATCCAGATCAGCATTTAGCCCAAACTTCAGCCCCCTGTACAGACTGGAGATGTTTTGGTTCACCTCCAAATTTTATCTTGAACTGTCTGTTTAGCAAAGAGAATTATGATCTGCCAATGCCTGTGTTCACTCATCCTGCCCACCCTGTGTACAAAGTCGACAGCCTCGTTCATCTATGCCTCCAGGTTAGATGCAATTTTACTCAGGAGCTCCACAACCTCCACTCTGACTTTCTTTTTAACTTTTTATTTTTTCCTTTTATACGAACAAACCACACCTTTTGTATCCTTCTTGGTTCAGTACGCACCCCTTCATCATTTTCCTTCCTGAGAATGTCCAACCGTTTTTCTAAGTTCGTGATTTTCCCTTTACATTCCTTTAGCTGCTCAGAGTTAATCTGCACCATTTTAGCTATCGCAGATAGCATTGAGTTATGCTGCTGCATCTGTCTCCTCATTTCTTCCATGCGGTCATACACACATTTTCCCAGTGCAGGATAGCTTCCATAGATGCTGTTGTTCTTTTCAGACAACATAACTTTTGCTTTCTTCTCCATCTGGGCCTTTTCTGGAGTTTTAGTCAGTGTCAAGTCCCCATTACTTCTGTCACGTTTGCTGGAGCTAGTAGTCTCCATCGGTGAAGCTTTAGCATAGTTGTGCACTCCACCTTTAGTATCTTTGAATGGGAGATTTTTAGCTGGTGAAGGCTTATTGGTTTTCATCATGTTTTAGGCAGAGTTCAGGAAAATTATAGACACACAAGTCGAATTATTAACCTTCAAAACAGTTCCATCGGGACTCCATTGGCAGAGCTCAGAGGAACACGTATATTCAGCATGCCATCCAAATGGACCTCCAAATTGTGCTTGAAGTGGATTCAGTTTAGCATTATCTGCGCTCTAATTGTATGCCTTTATCTATGGCCAATTCTATCAGGGAAGAAGATCTACAGATAAAACAGTTAATCAGTTATATCTTCGGTTAATCAGTTTATTCAAACGGCATAAGGATGCCATTTCTGAATGTTTGTAAACATTACGTTCCGAATCTCTAACAGTATTTGTCACATTTATTAGTTGGTGAACTACTATCATCAAAAATCCAATCAGATAATATAACTGAATTGTCTACTGTTTTTTAAATGTATGCAACTTCTGTAGTTAAAGCAAACAAATTAAAATAAGAAACTCGTATGATTTCAATATACTTGTTTACATATAGTAGGAAGTTATATGACCTATGTATTTCTGAATATAAAACTTTTGCAGGCCTGCTAAAAATCACTTTTTTCATGGCCACATACACAGCTAACTGCTTTAAAAATGTTTAATGTCCCTCTACCCCTTTACAAAATTAACACACATAATATTGTGAACAAATGCAATATCTCATATAATTTATACACTGTAAAGATTTAAATATGATACTTAACTTTGTAATATACCAGTTGATTCCAATGTGAGGGAATAAGGATGACAGAATGGACAACTCTCTTTATCTGGTTGATATTCTGTTCCACTTTTAATCTGGTTATCATTCTGTTAAGTAACACTTGTGGATCCTGATGTGAATAACTCATACTTACATACCAGATGACGAAAATGTAAGGTTAATCATCCATCTTTGGTAAGTTTTTACCAGATAATGTTGACATTTCTTGTTAAGGTTATGGAAAGAGGAAACATGTATCAATGATCATGGGAGTATTTGCAATGAGGTTTCAAACTTTTGGATAGATTCAGTTACTTATCGCATTCCACTTAAAAACTAAAAGTCTGTTCTTGAAAAGCAACCTCTTTCCAAAAAGATCCATGAGTCATGTAGAAAGTTAAACAGAGGTGGACAAAAAACAACCATCATGTTGTTGGCAGGTGCTTAGTTGATTGTTTATGGGAAAGCCTTTATCTATCAGATTAGAAAATTACTGAAATTCTTTCCACTCACCAAATCTTTAGTTCATTTGTTGAGCTAAATGTGGTATGAAGAAGCTAGGTCATCAAGTGTGATGGGAAAATGTAAGCAGTTGTATTGTGGTGTAATTTTCCAACCAGTCGATGTAAAAGTTAATGAGTAAAAAACAGTTCCTGTTTGTGTATTACATCATCATTGTTTATTATGTCAGCTGTTTCATTTATGTTAACACTAGATTTAAAAACAAAAATCAATATGTAATGTGACACACATTATATATGAATTTGAAATCATAGCAATGAATCATCCCTAAGGCGGTGCCACATTCAGAAATGTTAATAGCTAATCTAGTGTACTGATCTGGATTGCTTCCTCTTCTGCTACTAAAATGGTGTTACATGTGCCATGCTTTAACTATATCAATGTTTTCAATAGCAAGTGGCACACCATTCTGAGGTGCTCCTTGAAAGCATCAAGCAGACCTACTGTATAGATATCTAGCTGACCAGTGGCCGTATAGCCACATGGGGGATGCGAATAGTCCAGAATGTCACACAGAGTGGGAATCATCAGTGGAGTTTACTGGTCTCATCGCTCTCTAGCGTCATCATCACACAACTTGGGAAACTGAGATAATGAGGTGACTGACAAATGCTCTGACAAAGTATGTGTGTGAGGATTCAATTAGTTATTTTCAGGAGGATTCTCAAATATTGATTTCATATTTAAAAGGAAGTGCATGTTTAGTAAATAGGAATATATTTGTCTGTATCATGGGGCAACATGAGCAGGCCAGTTACTCAGCCCCTGAGTGGTGCTGGAGAAGTATATCCCAGTGGAGAGACGGGATCCTACCAAGTAAGCCAGCATGGGTGGTGCGTCTTACAGTGTCACTGTTCACTTTTAGGCCCCTGGGCCAGACAACACTATACCATAGAACTTACTGAAGTGATGAGTCTTAGACTTAAATGTTGAGACTGAGTCTTTGTCGCTCTCATGGGTTGGCAGATCATTCCACAAAAGTGGAGCTCTATATGAGAAAGCCCTGACGATTTCCATTGTATGACTTGTATTTTGAAAGTATTTACAGGTATACTGCACCATGGAGCAAGATTATGTCATTAGTAAGAAGGAAAACAAAGACCCAGGGGGGTATAAGTGAGAAAGTAAACCCAATAAAATACATGTGTGCCTTAAATCAGAGATTAATGGTAGCCTACTCTAATTATTTTCCTACAATCTCAACATTTCATCTGATAGAAATGCATCTGATTGCTGTCTGCGTGCAGGCCGCAAGTAAAACTCCCACGTGATTTAACAAGACAACTTCAGGCACAACTTCCCACATCCACTTTTCATGTGCAAATAATGCTTGGACATAATGAAATGTTGGTTTGAGAAGTGAGTGTTTCTAATCTCCCGATTTCAAAAGTTATGTGTATATGTTAAAAGTTGAAGTTCATGTTAAAACTGACTTTAGAAAAGCTTCTCAAGTGTTAAATGTCCTTTTGTTTTTTTTATAGGAATTAATTAGAAAAACATAACTGATTCAGATTGCGAAATAAAAATCAGTGCATTCTTAGTTTACGTGGGCGGGGCATGTGAGAAGCGTAGGAAAGCAAGGCGAGCCCACCACAGTGCAAATGCGTCTCTTGCGCTCCAAGTGTCCGTGCGTCTTTTTCTACGAGAAGCTCACACAGTAAAATTCAGAAAATTCCCCAGTTCTTCCAACACGCGTTCAGAAGAAAACAAGGGACAATACCATCAACAAAATTGTTGACATTTCATGTCAACATTTCATGAAGAACTGCATAATTTACGATCTCAGGTAACTGGCAATCTGATTGCTTATGTTATTTTGCTCCACTTCTGATACCAACATTTTCTGATTGGATTTCGATTTGATCGTTGCTGTGTTTTGTCTTCATATTGTCTTTATGACGTAAATGACATAACATCATAGTACTGTACAAACATTAATTTGCCTGATATCGTACATGGGCCGCTCAATCTAGAGATCATTGGTTCAGTTGCACAAAACATCTAATCGAGCTTTGGTTTCCGCATTCGAACCAAATGACGCATCGAATGTCCCCCGAACAATTACAGTGAATTGCCTTCTTTAGGGACAGAATGAAAAATATTTAACTGAGTAGGGAATTCAATCTAACAACTTTCGGACACTTGGGAGGTGCGTTAACTAGCTACCTGTGTCTTAGAGAGTCTCACTTCAATTATAATTGTACCTTACTTGGCACCTCGTCTGAATGTTTGCCTGATTAGAAGGATGATTAAATCAAGAATCGTTTATGCTTTCCAATACCAATATTGGAAATGACTGGCCTATACTAATTGAACTATATTGTAGCAGGATTGCCGGAGGAAAACATCATTATTATTGATTAGGTTGAATTGAAATTTAGGTTACACTTTATTTGGAGAGTCTGAAATTCCATCTGTAGGTGCTCTGCAGATAGTTTGTTGATTATATGACTATCAACAAAATATCAACAATCTATCTGTTGATAAGCAACTAAATGTGTAGTTTAAGAATAGGGGTAAGTTTAGAATATGTTTTAGGGTAGTGGTTAAGGTTAGGGTTAACAGTAGGGAAATGGTTAAGGTTAGGATTAGGGTTAGGGTTAGTAGATAGTTGGTTAAAATGTTGTTGACAGTATGCAGATAATATGTAGAGCATCTACAGATGGACTTTCAAAATAAAGTGTTACCGTAGTATTTTGTTTTCACTCAAAGCATTTTGGTTATGGTCCTGTACAGGAAGTGAAACGTCACTATTCAATTTCATTCATTTTTAATTGTTAGTTTAACTAAAAAATAATTAAAAAAATTGTTAGTTTAACTTAGTTGAATGGTTCTACCAATACTACTACTACAGGACATCTACTAGGTAATAATTGTTTATGTATTTATTTTCTATTCACCTTTATTTAACTTAAAAATTAAACCGATTGAGAACTGTTTCTCATTTTCAACAGCAACTTGGCAAAGAATATCATGATAGTGCCGAGACGACAAAAAGTTTAACATATAATACACAAAAATAACATAAATTCTTAGAAATAAGCTATACACAATGAGTGCAATAAAGTCAAATTAACATGTTGTCAATTAACACACCATGGTGGCAGAACAGATAGATAAATGTACACCAAATGTGGACAGTGATTCAGATGTTATACAATATAGTTCAATCGAAAAGAGTTTCCACATTTATTTGGAATACATACATCAGTTAGGAAATGTATTACCTGTCACCTTTTTTATATTGTAAATTTATTTAATTTGTTAATTTGTATTATTTCACTGTATTTGTTGTATATGCAGTATTCATTTTTGTAGTTACATCAACACTGCATGTTTTGACTTGCACAAAGTGAATCCTTGACCCACTATGAACCAGTTGACGTTAACAGGTTGGTGGTTCCCATAGCATGCAAACCCAAATGAGTCAGACACTAATTCTACACAAACGTTTATATCACCCATACCAATCTGTTTGGATACATATTAAATCATGTTTATCATGTTTGTATTAAGTACCCTCAACCACAGATTGCTAAACTTCCCCTCCCTCAAGAATGCACTATCGTTTCGCTGCACAGAGAGAGCAAAGTAAACCAAACTGTTGTTTCCTCTTGTCATAAAAGTTCTTATGGCACATAGCAGAGTTTTTCATCCCTCAGGTTAACTCTTAGACAAACGGATCTTTACATATAATAAAATAATAAAGAGGGATTATAGAACTGCTAAACTAGACAGAACATAATCTACTCTTAGTATGTATGAACTCCCAGGGTGATCAGCAGTGGATATGGGTCTCTATGAACTCCCAGGGTGATCAGCAGTGGGTATGGGTCTCTATGAACTCCCAGGGTGATCAGAGCCATACACTTTAGGACAAGAGACAAAGCTGAATACCATTCTTTTTAAATATTTATTTTTCTGTACCACAGACACTTTATCACATGGATTTTAGAATGAACAAGCTGAATATTAACAAACCCCTGTAGTATTCTGAAATCTCAACCCGTTTTCCTCACTCTCACAGACCGCCTAATAGTGCCCAGAATGTTCTGGAAAAAAGAAGGCTCCTGTTCTTTTGGCTGTAGGTAACAGGCAGGAGCAGCATTGGGTTTTGGGGAGTGGAAATGGTCCCCTGGGCCACTTTCCTGCTGACATGTCTATGGATACAGACCGTAAAAGCCTCTGGACTAGATGCCTGTCCCAAGTCTACTCGCGAGTTTGTGGATTTTACTGTTAACTATTCAATAAGCCACTTCCAGACAGTCAAACCCATTCAGAACATATTGGTAAACTCTGACAATCAAGCGATTTATGTGGCATCACAGAATGTGATTGAGGCGGTCAGCAGAAATCTCAGTAAGTTATGGGAGCTGAGGACTGGCCCGGTGGGCAGTCCGGAGTGTCAGACCTGTGACCTGTGTAGCATTGCGACTGACCCTGAGGACACAGACAACCAGGTCCTGCTCATTGATCCATCACTTTTTCCAAATCTTTCTCTGTATTCCTGTGGAAGCTCTAACCATGGGGTCTGTTACTCACATGAACTTAACATGGATGGTACCCTATTTAAAACTGAATGTCTCTTCAGGAACAATTCAAATTCTCCTTTGAATTGCCCAGACTGCCTGGCCAGTCCCTTGGGCACTGAGGTTGTTATTGTAGAGGATGGCCAAACAGCATATTTATTTGTGGCGGCTACACTCAATGAGCGTGTAGCGAAATGGTATGGCAAGCAGTCCATATCAGTGCGGCGGCCGCTGTCAACCGTGGACGGCTTTGAAATGCCCACAAAGGGTCTGACTGTCCTACCGCAACTACAAAACTCCTACCAGATCAACTACATCTACAGTTTCTCCACACAGTCCTATGCCTACTTCTTGTCCGTCCAGAGAGAGAACATCCAGAACTCCTCTCCATTTCAGACACGGCTGGGCCGCCTGCCTGTGACTGACATCGAGGCGGGCCAGTACCGTGAGATTGTGTTGGAGTGTCGATTCAAGCAAAAGCGCCGGCGACGGGCGGTTTTCCAGGAGGTGGTGTACAATGGGCTGCAGGCTGCCCACTTCAGCCGTGCAGGGACAGAGCTGGCAGCCGAACTGGGGTTGGGGGAGAATGAGGACATCCTCTATGGAGTGTTTGCGGTGATGGATAACTCCGGGAGACCCTCCAGGAACTCGGCTATGTGTGCCTTCTCCATAACCAAGGTGAATGATGCCATTGACCAAGGGCTGGAGGATTGCTGCAGGTCCAGTAAAGAGCAGCTCTCCAGAGGACTATGCCACTTCCAGCCTTGCGAGAGCTGCACACATGAGGTAAGTGACTCTCAATGCTCTGTCATAGCTTCACTTGGGTAATTGGTTAAGTCTGGTGTAATTACATTACTGTAATGATAGTAAACATTCCAGAGTCACAACTACAGTAGGTATAACTGTCTTCTCAATCTGAAACTGTGGGTGGAAGAAGTCAGGTGTGTGAGAACAGAAAGAAGGAGGGGCCGATGAGTCAGAGCAGACCAGCAGATTGCCACACTGTTCTTCTTGCTCTGTTGAATAAAATCATGGCAAATACCACGTCCAAGCTGAATGGGTGGGAACTTGATAGTACCTGAGTACAACACATGCCGCCCTGCTACCTTTGTTCTTGAAATATGAACTTTATGAACTTACAGTAGACTTGGACTTTTTTACAGTTCCCTATATTATTTCGAAATCAATATTATTAATCTTAACTATGACCAGAGTCTGACTCAATACTGAAGAAGAATGAAAGTTGGATGTTTAGGGCAATAGTTAGCATATTCATTTAAATAGTTAGCATATTCATTTAAATAGTTAGCATATTCATTTAAATAGTTAGCATATTCATTTCTGAATGAAAACTTGTCACTTAAAACAACTGTGTTTGGTTTGCTGGTTGGTAGCTGCTATTAAGGTGTGGCATTATCACTGTGACTTTTCCACATTCCACTTCCTCTGAGCTCATACAACCACACTTACACCTGCAAGAACTCAGAGGGTCATAAACAAGGTTGCTAAAGGAACAGAATGTGATGAGTGGGAGGGAGTGTATAACTGTGCCTGGCTCTGAAACAATTTATTATGAGAGAGAGCGAGAGAGGGAG
>JACXGM010009297.1:0-11234 GCA_016801145.1 Umbra pygmaea
TCATAGGTGTTGAGCCTCGTGTTAAATAACCTTTATCGAGTGGAATAAACTTATCTTTACTATGAATATGGGGTGCATTATATGCCGAATGACAATAACCTATAGCCCTAGAATGTCATTGTGAGGTTATTATAATGCGTTTTCATTTTGGGAAGATAGTGAAGGCCTAGGTGTAAAATGCACGGCCCGCCACTGAATGTATGTCATAGGGGCATGTTCTGCCATGAGGTGTTGTAATGATTAATCAAATCTATTTGTATTAATAAATATCTGCGCCGCCCTTCCTGACACCTTGGACCCCCTACAATTTGCATACCGCCCCAACAGATCTACAGACGATGCCATCGCACTGACGGCACACACCGCACTCTCCCATCTGGAAAAAGGGAACACATATGTGAGGATGCTATTTGTGGACTACAGCTCAGCATTCAACACTATTGTTCCTGCTAAGCTCATTACCAAGCTCAGGACCCTGGGTTTTAACACCTCCCTGTGCAACTGGATCCTGGACTTCCTAACGAGCAGACCCCAGATGGTGAGAATGGGCAACCTCACCTCCTCCGCACTGACCCTGAGCACCGGAGCCCCACAGGGCTGCGTACTCAGTCCCCTCTTGTACGCCCTATTCACATATGATTGTGTGGCCACTCACAGTTCTAACATCATCATAAAGTTCGCTGACGACACAACCATCCTAGGTCTCCAACAACGATGAAACTGCATACAGAGAGGAGGTAAATGCCTTGGCTACCTGGTGCCAGAGCAACAACCTCTCTCTCAATGTCAGCAAGACTAAGGAAATGATAGTGGACTTTAGGAAGCGGCAGAGGGAGGGTCTTGCCCCCATACACATCGATGGAGCTGAAGTCGAGAGAGTTTCAGAGTTCAAGTTCCTCGGTGTGTTCAAAAGCGCCTATACTTCCTGAGGAGACTCAAGAAGTTAGGCATGTCTGCCAGGATTTTAATAAACTTCTACAGGTGCACCATTGAAAGCATCCTTTCAGGTTGCATTACAGCCTGGTACGGCAGCTGCTCCGCTGCTGATCGCAAGGTCCTTCAGAGGGTGGTGAAGTCAGCGGAGCGCATCATAGGCTGTTGTCTCCCCACTGTGCAAGGCATCTACCACAAGCGATGCCTGAGGAAAACACAGAACATCTTAAAAGACCACAGTCATCCAGGCCGTGCCCTTTTCTCACTGCTGCCATCTGGTAGACGTTACCGGAGCATCAAATCACGGACTACCAGACTAAAAAACAGTTTCTTTCCGCAGGCCAATTGGCTGCTTAACACGGAACATTGATTACAATCATTTCTTGAGCCCTGTCATTCTCTGGTCACTTTATCCACTCTACATCTGAGTAGCAAAATTCAATGCACCTTTAAAAAGAAATTTCCATGCCATATTTATAATATTTATTACTTCTGCTGTTGTACACTCCGGATCACTGTTCAGTACATAGTGTATTGCTATTATTATTATTGTTATTATTGTCTTAAAATTTCTTCATATTGTATATAATTTTTTTAAGCCCACTGTGTAGATGTGTCGAGCCATGTCACAAGAATTTCTTTGCATAGGATGATGTGATGTAATTCGATGCATATGACAAATAAACAACTTTTACTTTGACTTAATATGTGTTGAACTACAAATGTATGATATGCGAATATGCAAATATGCAAAACATCTATTTAAAGGTCCACGACTTTAGTGTTGGCCAGCAGCCCTCCACCCCAATTCATTTTTGGCCCTTGAAGGTGAAGAATTTGGGCACCCCGTTCTAGAATATTTTTTTGGGGTTTGTTGAAGGTATTATATAACATATATTTCTCCAGAATATGGAGAAAAAACTATTATATCAAATATAATTTTTTAAGCTCTGAAATATTTAAACATTACACCTCTTCATTGCCTATAATAAATTCATTTAAACAAAGCTTGTGAACTGACATATTGCATTTGTGTTCTAATGTAATCACCCAGTTCGTCATCAACAACTTCAGTTCTTAATCCTTGTTGCTGGCTAAATTAACATAGAATCAAACTATTTGATGGCCATTCCAGTCACCCGACATGAACCCTAATGTTGTGTGGGCCTAAGAAGAGGACTCTGAAAGAACTGTATATATTCTGCATGAATGAATCGTAAGCTCATCAAACATTAAATGAGAAGAATCAGTGCTGTTATCATGACAAGACTAGGGTACACAAAATAATGCAGAATTGGCAATTATCAAAAAAGTTTGATATTTCTATTTTCTAGTGTATAATAAAGCTGCTAATCAACGATTGCATTTTTATATTACATATATTTACTCATCTTTACCAAAAGTTGCCAGGAATTCTAAATGGCACTCTATGTAATGAAGAGAAGACAATTATCCAGAGTATTAAGATAAATCAATTCACAAACCATGCATGGGTGCATTTACAAAATGTAAAATAAGTCTTTCAAGACATATGTCATTTCTCAGAGAGAAAGTGATACCTCCTATTGCCGAAACAATCTCCAAACAAACTTTGGCATTCATTTGACTTGTTTTCTGACTGCAAGGGTTAAGTTCCTGCAGCAGCACAGCACTCACTCCACTCTGCAATGAGAGGCCAAACTAGAGGAGTCCATTAAGTTATAGAGATTAAAAGCCTGATGGCTCCACTCACATTCACTCCTACCTCCACTCAACTTCGCCCCTCCTCTGCCCATCCACTCCACATTACACTTTCAAAGCAGAGGTGATTGATGAGAAGCATTAGGCTGAATGGTATCTCCTCTTTCATTAAAGCCTTCTAACTTTGTCTCCAATAGCATCCTACCCACTGGGCACAAACTGGTTGAATCAACATTGTTTCAACATCTATCAATACATTCTGACATGAAATATGTTGAAAATGTATTTGAAGACATTCTAAACTGTTTGAAAGGTTGTGTCACCAATTTTAGATAATTTGTAATAAAACACACTATGTTTAATGTGTACCTTTGAAATAATGTAATGCACAATATCAATGTTATACCAACTAAAACAAACACGCAGTGCAGCAGCTTCAACCAAAAAGTGGCTTAGTCTCTCATACTACAATAAAAGGTTCCAAAATGGTTATTTGACTGTCCCCATAGGAAAACCATTTATTGGTTCCCAGAACACCATTTTTGGTTCCAAGTAGAATCCTTGCACAATCCTCAGGGGAAAAGGTCTTATATGTAATCAAAAAAGTTTTTTACATAAACCAAAAATGAGTCTTTTAGTAACCATAAGTCATTGTTCTACTAACGGGTTCTTATATAAGGACAGCTGAAGAACCCTTTTTTTGGACCTTTTTTGCGGTAGCCCAAATTAATACCAATGTGTATTAACTTGACAATATTTACTGAAAGATATCTACATAATAAGTGAGTACATTCAGCTATCATCCAATGGTAGATTCAGCATATTAAATTAAATGTATCCATATGTTTTAAATATATTGTATCAATGATACAGTGAAGGAATATCACAAAAGTACATCAGCATATAGAAATATAGATAATATGTCAAAGTTTTATGAATTTGTTTGATTTATTGTTGGACTGTCTGTCTCAGCATGCAGTGTTCTTGGAGAGTGGGGTCATGCAGGATTTGAAAAAGACAGGTACAGTATAGATCGTTTGCAAAGTCTTTGAACTGCAGTTTAGTTTTATACAGAAATGGCGTAGTGGGCTAAGTCGCTGCATTGCAGGACAGTCTATGTGATTATGGTCATGGGTTAAAGCCTGACCATTGGTTCTCTGACTTTCCCTGAAAGAGAGCTTTATGTTGTCGGTTGTGTTGAGACATTGCATGATTGTTTAGATGATTTCTGCACTAATTCCATCAGTTTCAAAGAAAGTTTGGCAGTGTTAAGGAACATGATTTTCCAAGTTTCATGAATAGGTTAGCTATGTCATCAACTTATTATAGATCATATAATAAGGAACAGTCCATGACAGTTTTTGCAAATGGGCCTGATGTTTGGCCGGCAAAAGTGGGACCTACACGATATTAGGTCTGATCGGTGTAATGCCTCGTCTCCACCACCATGTAGAACCGTGAAATTCACGGTTCCGCCAGGTTCTAGATGAGTCTTGATTACCCCTCAGCCCCTCTGGAACTCTAACCTTTTGCAAGGTTTTTGCAGGCTAACAGACTCATCTGGAAGGTTGTGCTAGCAGCGCGTTGGGCCATTGTTAAAATAGCCTGGTCCGGAATTGGTTGCATACAGTGTTGTCACACTCTCGTAAACATGTTTTCCTTTTGCCACGGCTCGGCTTTTACTCTGGACGGCTATTGCTTGCAGCGAGTCTTTAAAGGACTTACAAATATATATCACAGTCAAAGTAGGGAACCGGATTTAAAAAGTATTTAAAACCACAAGAACAAATCTTCAAGTTCATATACGGTAGCTTGTACTGTACAGAAGTTGTTGAAGATGCAGACCAAGAATGGCTGACTGAAACCATATGTGGACTGATTCAACAGAAAATAATTAATCACAATCATCAAACCTGGTACAGTAACACATTTCATTAATACATATTTACTGTATAGCCACTTGTTATGGGGAAACCTCTAGTTAGTGTTGTATTAATTTGCATAAACTAATTATCTAGCCGCAATTTTCTTTTAGCTAGCAACTGCATGTAGTCATACAGTTTTTATCGTCAATTGTAAAATGCACCCAGCACCTTGTTTTTTTCCCAGGTAGGTAAAATGTAAAACATCTTACATCTTTTCCTTGTCTGCTTATGAGGATCCAGGGGAGAGCTAATCCGGGGAGGAATAAGAAATCAGGCTGGGGATGTCACAGAAGCAGCTCTTTTGGTCAAAACTGCTTTGTTTTTGCTGGTGTTTGTGTTGCTGGATGTCTGTGAGAGACAAAAGAAACAATATGTTTATTAGACATTAATAAATAGCCATTTTATATATTAGAGCAGTGGGTCTCCACTCCCAGCCTGGAGACATTTAATACTCACAGCTCTCTATTGTATCTGGTAGTTAATCACATTCTTCGGGTGTACCAAGCCTAGATCACTTCCTGCTTATAGGGGCTGAAAGGAAATCCAGATGGACACAATCTCCTGAAGCCACTGTATACTATATTAATGTAGATCGCACTGCATGTAACGTAATATATACTCTACAGTGCACTACAGGTATTGTAATATATACTCTACAGTGCACTACAGGTATTGTAATATATTCTGCACTGTGCACTACAGCTATTGTAACCTTTCTTTTTAGTAAACTCTGTGTACAAAAAACAATGTTCTCAGTGCTCGAGTTCATGTGTACAGCCCCTGGTGATACTTCAAAGTTTCCTGTTGTGTTTCATGATTTGTCGTTAGTTTTTAAAAATAACGATTTTGATGCTATTATATTAGTGCCCCTATCACTCCCTTTCAAAATGCGATTTGACCGAAACCAAAAAAGGGGAAAATCTTAAGTGGCGTTTCTGTCCTAGTTATGCTTTTTAATGAAAGTTTAAATTGGGTACATTCCAAAAAAGACCTTAGGTTGTCTTTTGGCAAGAGTTACGCTTTAACAAATAGCCAATAACATGCTGAAACAATATGCGTCATCGGCTGACAACGTACAATCATCAAATTTTCCCGCAAAGTTAACGTAGCACTGTTCAACTTTGTAGGCAGTGGGGACACGCAAACCCCCCACCGTTTGAAGCTTACCTGCAACTGCCTAGGTGGCATTGTAATGGAGATGAGGCATACGTTAATGTTTCCTTACAATATGCAGTGCTTTTGTTACACACAAAAGCATGTCCTTAAATGTTTTCTGTTTCTATTTTTTTTCTCACTGCTTTGTGTTTCTGCAACTGATTTTTGATTTTGCAAATTAACATTAATCAGTTATAATCAGAGCTCAAAATCATTTAAACTAACTAATTTGCATATACTATCCCCATTAACATGTATTATTATTAATATTATTATATATTTTTTTAAACATGTCACCATGAGAACAACCTGGTTTATTTAGTGCCGGATTCAATGTAGCGCACAAGCACTCCCACAAGCGAGACACCTGAGGCAAATCTAGCAGGGCAATGCAAATTTCTGGGAAGTTTGGCCGTTATTATTTATGTCCATGAGTACGGCCCATGACTGACAAGTGCACTGTTAAAGTTTTGTTGTTGCTTAGTCCCACGCCCGAGGCGGGAATCCACAGATTCGTCCAATGGCCAGTCCGAACACAAACCCAAATATTCATGTAAGAATTGACTTGCCTGGCTTGCCTAGTGGTGCTCTGTATGATGCCACTTATTTTACAAAACCTGCTTTAAGACAACAACAAAAAAAAATTGAATGGGGGAAATCAGACAGTTTAAACCCATGCTACAAAATATTTACATTGTACCGTCAACTCTGGGAAATTGTTTTTCCCTGATTAGATTTTCTATGGGAAGTAGAGAGAAAACAATCCATATCAAGCAATTGAGAACTTTTACAGCTCTTTTCTCTATTGTCCTCTCAGGGGTGTAACATGAGCACATATAACACTATGATAACCATGCATGAAAGTTTGGACATTTGTGGGCCACTTGCCAATAGATGGCAACACTAATATGGCGGGTTGCCATTGTAGGTATAGCTCAACAAATCTTTTCAATAGATGGAAGTTGGGATGGCGGTTTGTGTGTGTGTGCATGCATGCCTCTGTACGTTTCTTGATTGTTTGTGTGGGTGCGTGTGTATCAGTTGGGTGGAGTTCTGGTCATCCGATAAGATATCCTGACAGGGCAATCAGAGAGAAACAAATTCTGTGGTCGTCCGGCTCCACCACTGCCGTTCCTCAACCTGATGAGCTTTTGAAAAATGGAGTGCAGCTGAAATTGGTTTTGTATGAGAGCCTTCAGATCTGTCTCTTATCACGATAATTGCCACTTGTCTTCATTGGCTGCACAGGTCCCTTTACTGCTGGTGGAAGGGGCTAGAGGACAAGAGGCCGGGGTCTACCTATACTCCGATGGGTGTACTCTGAGGTTTTTCTCCTCTGCAAAGCACTGACCGACCAGAGTTCATGATCTCTTGCCTTCCCTGCCCAAGTACATCCCTGTTACCCATGCATTGGGGCTATAAAGACTAAAATAATAAAGGTCACCTGCACAACTCAAAGCCACTCTGCTCATTAGCCTCACAGACCCACCAAATGTCAAATCCGGGGATAAAGCTAATGGGCGTGTAGACGCAACCAATAGACGGATAGGCCTAATTAACATAATAATAAAGAACACATTATCAAAAGTATTCTGGTCCCTTGATATTTATAGTATATTTCAAATAGGGTGTTTAAAAACTGAATGAACCAGAAAAAAGGTAGAGAACTTCAGTTGTAAGCATAGAGGGACAGCGGTCTTAGAAGTCAGAAAGAGGACTAGATATGATCTGTCATGTGTCTGGCCAATTACAATAACAAGACAGAATAGTTGTCAAAATTAAATTATTTCCATGTGGCAGCCTTTCTTACTTCATTTGACAATATAAGCTCAACCTTGAAGGATTTGCGTTTTACTTCCTATTCATTATTTGCCATTGTTTGTAGCCAAATCTTCCACAGCTCACACAGTGCACAGACACCACACACACTTGGTCTTTTGGCACGCACAACTGCCGGAAAAATAATTAAATAGCAGAGAAATGTCGCTTCCAGAAACATCCAACTAAAAGTTTTGTGCACAATAACACAGGGACATTGTTTCAGCTGAGCTGTTTTTGTGAAAACAAAACGGGGGAATCTGGATAAGTAATACCTGGCTTTGCCTTCTGGTGGACCCGAGCCTGTAAATCTCCTGTAACCTATCTGGGGGTTCAGACTTTGAAAAACAGTGCTTTCAAAGAAATAACTCTTCAGGTGAAAGTAAATAAATTAAGGGCAGGATAAAAGTGAATGGTCTCATGAAATGTAATATAATCACATTGTTTTTATGTATTTCAATCACATAGATCATACCTAAAATAGATCTATTGCTGAAATGTAATCGTCCCACATTATCCCAACACATTCTATTCATGTTTTTTTGTGCTGTGTACCATAGTTAGCCACACCAAAAACATAATTTCCCAGCATGCATTGCTCTTTCCACTAAACTCTATTGTTACCCCACACGACTATGTTTGTTAGTGACAAAGACATAGTTTTTGAACTACTGTACGTCATTTTAAAATCTTCGTCTCTCATGAGTACCTTGGACAACATTACAAATATTACAGCTTAACTCCCGTACATTTTTCTTCTGTGATAGTTTTGATTTCCATAGTCCACTTGCTAGTTAGTAATGTCTGCCAGACCCAAAAACTCCTGGATTTGTCAAAGAAATCATCTGCTGAGTCATCTGGAAAACTTAGGAACTTAACCACTTTACCAAAATCATTCAACCCTACATGCAAGGCACAGGCCTGCAAAAAGATTTATTTTGGCATCTGGTTAAAGGTGTAACAGCAAGATGGAACTGCCATACCGCACATATCACGGAACCAGATCGTGTTCCTATCTAAAACCAAGCCAGGTGGACAGAGTAAAGTATTGGTCTATATTTGAGGGAAAAAAACTACCTAAGACTCATCCGGGATGATGCGGATGGGTGGGTGGGGTTACCAATGTAGAAAATCAATAACCAAAGTTTGTTGGTTTCTTTACTTGATGATTCAAAATACAAATTCCCTTTTCTTCACTTACTGTATACCATCATGACATAAAAATAGTAATGGGTACATTGATTTTAATAATTTTATTTATTATTTTCACATGTCCGTCTTTGATAATTATCATGAATTTTAACATTACAAACACTACATAGTTTAGGGAAGTGTTCTCTTACCTGTACTGTATATTTAAGAAATAATATTTACACCTTTATAAGCCGGTATCTGAAAGAAGAAGCTTAATAGCTTCAGTGAAATTCTACACCCCTATTAAGATCAAATTGATCAGGTAAAGGGAGTTCACCTATTGTTGGTGAACATGATTAATATTTTCTATCCTGTTTTTATTTGTTTTATAGGTCACTGTTAAGATATCAAAATACATTCAGATGCCCAGAATGGCGCCAGTGTGTGTGGCTTGCCGTCTGTCTCTACTGACGACGTGTGTGTTTGTACTGTTAGTGTCACTTGTTGTTCAAAATGTCTATTCTCTATTGGTGTACGATCGCCAAACACTGCTGGATCTTAAACTTTCTTGTAAAGATATAGTAAAGTTTGACCAAGGTGGACATCAAACTTTGCCTCCGTTTATATCGTTTTATATCCCAGCCTACTTCTGCTGCCCTCCGGCTCGAAATCCTCGGCATAAGCGCAAACGCCGCCGTGGTAAACGCAGTGGTCGGCTGGTGAGAATGAAGGCATTCCTCGCATGCCTGTCTTCGGCTTCCTGGACTGAGTACCTAGCAGCGTCTCGCCTCTTTATTTCTCGGTGGTTGTTGGACCCTGTCGACGCCTGGTTGGTACCTGTCGTCTGCCAATATTAGGCATTTCAGCACCACGGCCCTTGTTCTCCTCGCCTCCGCTGGCGCAAAGTCAATCTGCAAAACCTGCGCCCTCTGAGTCGGGCCCTTCGGGCAGCCAGCGCTGCCAACCTGGCTTCTGACAGGATCGGCCTAGGTAAACGCTAGATTAATAGCAAACAAATGTTTATCCTAAAGGATTTCTTCACCTCTAGAGGATTGGATTTTCTCTGTGTAACAGAGACATGGCCGAAGGTCGGTGAGTCCAGCGCTCTTTCTGAGCTTTTACCCGATGACTGTTGTTATTATTAGGAGGAAAAAAAACTCAAGTGCCTACAAATGCAAACAGCTATCACTATCATTCTCGTCCACCTGCTTTGAACTAAGTGTGCTTGACCTGGGTCACTCTTACACAGTGTTGTGTGCAGTGGTCTATTGTCCCCCCAAATATAATAAGGATTTTAAAAATGACATTTCTGTCTTCTTGGCTGAAATTAGGCCTAAATATGACCGTATTCTTATTGTTGGGGATTTTAATGTTCACGTGTGTTGTCTTGATAATCCATTGACAAAGAACTTTCTTAACATCATTAACTCTTTTAATCTCGTGCAGTCTGTGTCTGGTCCCGCACAAGAATGCGGACACACACTTGATCTTGTGCTATCTTATGGTTTGCCTGTTCTTAACCTGGAGATCTGTGACGCTGTGTTTTCTTTCCATATGCCTGTGCTATTTGAGACTGATCTTGACTATAATACAGTTAAACCTTGCGCTCCTGCTCGGTGCTGTTGCATCATTAACCCTTCCACGGCTGTTCAATTCTCTACTGTTTTCAATCAGAAATGTGCCTATTTGTGACAATACAGAGGAACTCAACTCATTTCATATCATCTGCCAAACTGTTATTGATATTGTGGCTCCATTAAAAACCAGTCAGCCTAAAACTAAATTTGAGCCCTGGCAAATGACACATCTTGTGCTGTCAGACATCAGTGCCGTAGAGCTGAGCGCAATGGAAAAAGGACAAACTACAGGTGTTATTTCAAATGTTAAGGGACTGCTGGCATCATTACCAGATAACCTTGAAAGAAGCTAAAATAATGCATTTCTCTGAAATAATTATGTCAAACTGTAATAAGCCCTGTGTTTTGTTTAAGACTATTGATTCAGTCCTTAATACGGGAGATCATTGGTTATCCTGCAGATCTTGTTAATTTTAGGCCCATCTCAAAACTAAATTTCCTTTCCAAAATCCTTTAAAAGATAGTTTGCAATCAATTAATGGTATTTCTGGAACAGCAGAGTATTTCAGAAGTTTTCCCATCAGGTTTTAAATCCCTGCACAGCGCCGAATCAGCCATTTGAAAAGTTTTTAATGACATATTTTTAGCTACAGATTCTGGTGATTGTGTTATTCTTGTGCTCCTTGATTTAACTGCTACATGTTTACACAGTGGATCATAAAATCTTGATTTTCCCGTTTGGAGCAGTGGGTGGGTATCAAGGGCAAAGCTCTTGAATGGTTTAGGTCCTATTTGGAGGATTAAACTTTCTGTGTCACTGTTCCTCTCTCTTGTGGGGTCCCGCAGGGCTCAGTTTTGGGTCCTCTTCTTTTTTTTCTCTTTATTTGCTCCCCCTTCGTTCCATACTTAGGAATCATGGCATGTATTCCCACTGTTATGCAAACGATTGCCAGATCTATGTTACCCTTAAAAATAATGACACTGTCAGTCCACTATTAAAAAGTGTCTTGAT
>JACXGM010009297.1:11334-27874 GCA_016801145.1 Umbra pygmaea
CTAGGGGTGAAAATGGACTGTGACCTTAAACTCGTGGAATCCTTAGCCCAGTACATCAAGCCGACCATCACTAACCTAGGGGTGAAAATGGACTGTTGTAGTAGATTGGAGTTAAAGGATACAATTAATATTTCCTTTTTTCCCCTGTTGCAATAGTCTGAGATGAGAACGGAGAAATGCTTAATAAATGCGTATAGAGGATAGATAGTATAGACGTGTTTCCTATCTAACTATCTGACCTCATAATGATCATTGATTCGTGTGTGTAAACAGCTACGGAAGAAATACTACAGCGACCCGGGAAAACTTCATCGCTAACCGCGATACTCAGAAAACAGTGCATAGGCTACCTAGCTTGAAATGTGTGGGTGATAAGGGCTGAAAACTTAAGAGCAAGCCGCAACAAGATATCTTACGTTCCCATTAATTTCTCCACCGGAAAGGTTCTGGGAAATGTTTTAGAAAGTCAGACAGACAGAACTTAGTAAAGTGAATAATATTTAATTCCAATTAAAGGCATAAATACAACTCTTTAACCAGACACAGAATTACACGATACAATACCAAGAAATTACCTGTCATCTAAAACTCCTAAATATGATCTAAGATCTAAGCATATCTTATATGGTTCAGTCTATTTCTCAACATTTATTCCACACATTTGCTATGGCACGCACAGACGTGGGCCAGGAGAGTCGTCAAAGAAATCTAATCTGTTTAACCTTAAACAAAGTCTTACATTTCCCCTCAAGAGGGGACGCCCACAACTCCCGCTACATACGAAATACAGAGCTGGCTGGAATTGGAGAACAAAAGAGTACATTCACAGTTAGATTATGCGTCGCCTCGGCGCATCCGTGCTGTAACGAAGGGCTGGGTTATAACATTTGAATATCTTCCAGAGGGGGAAGCTAGCATTTGTCTTCTCCTAGAAACCCCATGGAGACAACATAAGACCTGTACAACATTTTACAAGTAGTAATACCAAACTCCCTTTATGGGTGGATCAAAAACAAAATCACATATGAACAGGCTTAAATGTGTGACATACATTGGGGTTTGCCCCCTTTCCATGAATCTTAATTCATCCCAGGAAATCCTTTGTTAGATGAGGAGTGATGGGAAGCCAGCTGTTGAAGGAGTCATTATTTGGTCCTTTAAACATTAATTTCCCACTACAGATCGCCCGTTTTATCGCCAGGTTGGCCGCGAGAGGAAGACCCTCACAACGCACTGGAAATCATTGTGGGATCGTTGAGATGTTTAATAAGGACCAGAAATAACAGCATTGTGCAATGTTTATAGTCACACTGATGAGGCTGGTGCTAGATGTTATCCCAACAGGTGTAGTTACGGATGGTGGCCAGGTGGAGGCACTGGTCAGGACCTCTGCTGCTATTAGTTGGTGTCCTGTGGCGGTATGTTTCACCTCTACCACAGCTTCTGTAGGCAACCATGTGCTTCCCAGCTAGAATATCTTCCCCCCGCAAGGGTGCAATGTCAGGTTCCCATGAGTAGAGTGGGGTTAGCAGGAAATGTTGATCGCCCGTAGTAGAGAGTTCGTTTCACAAATACACCACTCACTTTTAAACATTTTGATAGCAGATAGCCTGGACATGTGATAAATGTAACATTATGTAACATTGTTAGCCTTGTATTGTTACAGTTCATTGATTGTAAGGTATCACATGTGTACAACAATATTTTTGTATTTACCAACATGAGAGTCTCATTAAAAAACCAGCCAGTGAAGTGATCCCATAAGATTACCTGGTCCTAAATGACCAGGCCTATAAGATGAACGGTGGAACAGTTGGGGAAGCCCTGCCCCGGAAAGACAGAAGGAAAATTACATAAAAAGGAAAAATTACATAAAAAGGTACAGTTACACATTTTCCTGGAATTATACAATCATCACAGTGGACAACTATTCTTCATGGTAAATTCTGTATATTGTCATCCTTGAACCAATTCTAGTTTCAAGGGAAGCAATAATATTAAAGTCTGCATGGCATGGAGAGATCCAATAATTCTCGCAGTGAACACCCTCTGTGCATACATTCTACAATCCAAAAATTGTGCACTGTTGTGCGTGTCAGACTAAAAACCATTTGGCTACATGAAGCCCCTTGGATAGTCAGTCTGAGCCGCGCAATGTAAATGTTGGTTACATTATAGTTGTTATAAAATGAGTTATCAGCCCCTAAGAGGCCAGTAACATCTGAATTTAGGCCACGCCTTGTGAGTGAGTGGCTCGGACAGCTAGTCTGTTTTGGTGATCTAAAGTCAGGTCCTCTGGGTGTGTCTCTAAGCCCAGAGTTTGTTCTGTCATCACTGCTTCAATCAGCCTTGAATGCTGACAGGATGTTGGAGTGGTTGTAAGACACATAAATATGCATTAATGTAATGGGGTCATGTTAATGTCTCTATTACAAGACCCCTGTTAGGGACAGGATATGGTTTTTGTCACTGTGTTGGTCTGTGGTACTCGCATGTAGTGAGGTTAAAATACCTGTAGTGTGGATCATCTTTGCGTGTATCACACAGAGTCACACAACCCAACACAGTACATACCTGCCCCCTGTTCTGCCCAGATGGAAACATCTGGGTCTGAAAAGTCACCTGTAGGGACAGTTAGTTTGTGCAAAGCAATGAGAAAGTCATGATGTGTTCTATTGTGTGGAGCAACCAACATTTCAGCATGTGGGTGGCAACAATCAGAACAGTTGTATTGTAACACATTTGAGTAATGCCATTAATAATAATACTGGAATAGGGATTGTTAAATGAGTGTGTCTGGGTACACCAGTGTTGGAACCCAAAATTTTAGATGTATGTGAATGGATGCTGGGAATAGCATCCATTTTGTGTGTATGGGACAAACCATCCCTTGACTATGCTTGGCTGGGAGATGAGTGGATCCTCAGTTTTCCCGCCAGCATCTTGTGTGTGTGGCCCCCCGTTACCGGCTAGGTGTCCACGATGGCCAATTGCCAAATCTGGTGTGGGCCTTTTCACAAACCGTACGGGCAGCTACACTGTCGGACCTCGAAAGGGCACCACACCTCAGCTCCTCTCCTTAACCCTTTTAAGCCTCGCCCCCTAATTGTCAAATTCTGCCTAAAAAAACATACCCAAAGTTAAACTCTTGTTACACTGGACCTGAGGCAAGTACAAACATATGGTTAATATTTTTTTAAAGAAAAGACTTTTTTGGAAATTTTGGGATATGTAAAATTAATTTCAAACAAATATACACAGTGAATATGGCACAAGATGAAATAAAGAAAATGTATAATCATTTTCTGTTTTTATTTTTCTACATCCTCTTTGAAAGAACCCTACTGTCACGTTCCAAAGGTAGAGACAGGCGCGAGGTACTGATGATCCAATATACTTTATTTATATAACAAAAGAATACTGCCACGTGGGGATTAATAATAAATCCAGGGACACACACAGGAACGCGTACAGGAACACATTGACTGACAAGAGACAAGGGGAGAACAACCTGGTTAAATACACAGACAAACTAATTACTAACACCATACATCTGTGACTAAACAATGACCTAACCCATAATCAATTCAAAACTAATGACAGGAACTAGACACAAGAGGGCGGCATAATCACACAAACGAAGGGAGCACAGAGACAATACAGAAAAAACCCAACCCATGTGTGACAGAATCCCCCCCCCACAGCCCAAAACACTCAGGTAGGCTAAACAAGGGGGGACGAGATCAGTAAGCAGAGAACCCAGGACCAACCAAACCAGGCGGCGGCCAGGGGCAAGGCCGTTCAAGAGGCCAGGGGCAAGGGAGTCCAGGGGGCGGCCATGGGCCTGGAGGGACAGAGAGGGGCACTGGGACAAGGGCAGGGAATGGCATTGGGACAAGGGCAGGCAATGGCACAGGGACAAGGGCAGGCAATGGCACAGGGACAAGGGCAGGCAATGGCACAGGGACAGGGGCCGGCCATGGCACTGGGACAGGCAGTTCAGGGGGCCCAGGGAAAGGCAGCTCTGGCGGCCCAGGATAAGGCAGCTCTGGCGGCCCAGGGAAAGGCAGCTCTGGCGGCCCGGGGAAAGGCAGCTGGGGCGGCCAGGGAGGCAGGGTGTCCGGGAGCCCTGGCGGCAGGGTGTCTGGGAGGTCCGGAGGTGGCGTCAGCGACGGGGGTCCGGACGGGGTTCCGGACGTCAGCGACGGGGGTCCGGGCGTCCGGGCGTCTGCGACGGGGGTCCGGACAGGGGTCCGGGCGTCTGCGACGGGGGTCCGGGCGTCTGCGACGGGGGTCCGGAGAACAGCGGCGGCTGAGCAGGGGGTCCGGACGTCAGCGGCGGCTGAGCAGGGGGTCTGGACGTCAGCGGCGGCTGAGCAGGGGGTCCGGACGTCAGCGGCGGCTGATCAGGGGGTCCGGACGTCAGCGGCGGCTGAGCAGGGGGTCCGGACGTCAGCGGCGGCTGTGGCAGTGGGCAGACTGCTGCCGGAGGCTCTGGCGGTGGGCAGTCTGCTGCCAGAGGCGCTGGTGGGCAGACTGCTGCCGGAGGCTCTGGCGGTGGGCAGTCTGCAGGAGGCGGCTCCCGCCACCCCACATAGCCCCCCCCGAAAATTGTCCTGGGGAGACAGTCCTCAAGCAGGAGCAGGGAACCTGGTATGAGGGCTGGCATCTCCTCCTCTTCGCTCTCATACCCAGGGAGGTCGGCCATCTTGGGAAGGGGTGAACCCCTTATGAGGGCCGGTATCTCCTCCTCTTCCTCACTGTCAGACCCCCAAAGAATGGGGTTGGCGGCCAACAGGTGAAACGGGGCCCTAGGGGCGATACCTGGGGGCCTAGGGGCAACAACTGGGGGCCTAGGGGCAACAACTGTAGGCCTAGGAGAGATGCTAATGCAGCTGGCCTGAGAGCTAGCGGGGTAGCTAGCCTGAGAACTATGGGTGTAACTAGCCTGAAAGCTAGGTGAACAGCTAGCTAGGGTGCTAGTGGAGCAATAAATAGGAGTGCTACCACCAAGAGAGCTAGCAACTGGAGAGCTAGTAACTGGAGAGCTAGTGGGGACTAGGGCAATACCTGAAACCCTAGAGGCGACTACAAGGAGCATAGGGGAACTAGCACTCTGATAGGGGTTCCTTGGTAAAGGACACCTGCCCTGAACATGAGATCCACCAGAGCTACATGTACTAGCCTATTGGCTAACGAGGCTACCTATACTAGCCTGAAAGCTAATGGAGTGGCTAGGCGGGCTAACCCTACCGGGAGGAGTGTAGGCCATCCGGGGCTGCCGTGAAGTTAGCGGCGGTGGGGTCCGGATAGTGGCGCCAGCAACGACCCTCTGGAGCTGAGGGGAAGGTGAGGTGGCCTTAACCCTCCCTGGGAATGGTAAAAGGCACATGCCTTCCTGCTGGGCTTTCAGGAGACGCCGTCGGAGGTGCTCACCGAACGAAGCCTCCTCTAGATCAAGCTGCTGAAAACACTGTGTCCCCAGCCAAGCCTCCAGGAACCTGCGGTTACAAACCTCCTCCTCGTATCCACAACCGGTCCCTCGCTGTCTCATCTTACGGGTCAGTCAATCTGTCACATTCCAAAGGTAGAGACAGGCTCGAGGTACTGATGATCCAATATACTTTATTTATATAACAAAAGAATACTGCCACGTGGGGCTTAAAAATAAATCCAGGGACACACACAGGAACGCGTACAGGAACACATTGACTGACAAGAGACAAGGGTAGAACAACCTGGTTAAATACACAGACAAACTAATTACTAACACCATACATCTGTGACTAAACAATGACCTAACCCATAATCAATTCAAAACTAATGACATGAACTAGACACAAGAGGGCGGCATAATCACACAAACGAAGGGAGCACAGAGACAATACAGAAAAACACCAAACCATGTGTGACACCTACAATGCTATGTATTAAGATAGGATACTGGATCCAATTCAAATCATGTTGTTAAGGGGCTGGCCACATTAGTCTAACATTTTGTAGTGATTGAGTAAACAGCCAATGAGCTATTGCTTTTTTTGTGAAACTATATGTTTAGAAAAAATGCCCCGTGATGACGTTTACATCCGGGTCCTGAGACGAACAAAACATTTCTTTGCTAAATTATCTCTGTCAGTCTTCGGTTAAAATTGTTAATCTTGCACATTTTTAAGATCTCTGTTTCATAAGGATGACGTATATGTCAAACCTTCTAAGGTTTTGGACACTTTTCACATCCGTCTTTTGTTCAGAATTGCAGGGAAAATACACTAGTTTTTTCATTTATTTATGAGTACATTTAAAAGTCTGGGAAGAAAATGCTATTTTTACATTCAAGATGGATTTTACCTCGGAAAACGATGCTTTAAGTGATTACTGGGACCCTTTGAGGACCAAAAATAAGGATTTTATGACCGTAAGTAAAATATTTCGTACTAAAAGCTTAACTTAAGTGACGTCTGCTAACCTGTATTTCCTAAGTAAAATGTAATTGTTTTCAAGATGCGTACCTGACATTAAGTACTCTAACGTTGTAAATTTTATAGCTACACTAAAACCGAGATGTTTGCTAGAATCCCAAGATTCTAAGCTTTAAGAACATATAGGACTTATATATATATCCTAAAAAATAAGCGTGGAAGTTGTGTTTCTTGTTGGCATTTCGTTTTTTTTTGTAGGAAAAAAAACATTACTGTTTGCTGTATATGTAGTTTGAATTAGCCGCCATAACGTTGTGAATTTTACACCTAGACTAAAACCAAGATTTCAGATAGAACCCCAACATTCTAAGCTTTAAGGAGATATAAGACTTGTATATATAACCTAAAAAATAAGGGTGCTAGCCGTGTTTTCCTTTTGACATTCGATTTACGTTTAAGTACAAAAACGGCTAGTTGAGTAAACAAGCTAACAGCTTTTGGTACTGGCTGTTTACGTCACATTATGACTAATAGTTATCTCGTTTTCATAGCTATTTTAAAACCGAGATATTTGCTAGAACCCCAACATTGTATGCTTTAAGGACATATGAGACATGTATTTAAAACTTAAATATTGCATTTGTGAGCTTTGATTTTATTCCTTAATGTATTTACTCTTAAGTGAAAACAAAAACGTTTTTTTTTCAAGACGCGTAGCTGACATTAAGTAGTCGTAACGTTGTGAATTTACACTAAAACCGAGATATTTGCTAGATACCCAAGATTCTAAGCTTTAAGGACATATAACACATGTATATATAACCCAATAAATGACGGTGTTAGCCTTGTTTCTAGTTTGACATTCCATTTAATTTGAGGCACATGTGTACAAGGCACGTAGCTTACATTATGAGGTGAAATTATTATTTTTGTTATAGCTACTGTAGAATGGTGACATTTGCTACATTCCTGAGTGTCTAAGCTTTCTGTAGATTTATTCAGCTGATTTATTTCAGGTCAGGTTGGGGGGGATTCCCCCCAGTAGAACCTGGCACCCATGTGCAGACCCCTCTGTAACCCCGCATTCGTGGGGCCTTTCATATTCGACAGCCAGGTCTGGTCTCCGTCAGCCTGCTTCATGGGAATTATTGTTTTCTCTGAGAACTCAAAAGGCATATTAATGATACATTTTTTTAATGGGCTACTGTAGTGAGCCCAGAGATTTGCTATCACCTAGAACCCTCCCAGGTAGTTCTGTAACCAATGAATCCTGCTGCAAATTAGCTTACCGTATGATCATCAGCGACCCATACCTCCATGAGTAGTACTCAGATATACCCTGGTTGGAGCAGTGTGGCTCCTGTAACAGTTGACACCTTTGAAAGCTGACCCCCCATGCTAATAGCCTCGACCCCTATCCATGCTACTGCTTAGAGCAGTGGTTCTGAGTATATCACAGGAGATCTCATACCACTATTTCCTATAGGGTGCGAGAGTTTTTGTGGGGTCTGATATCCCACAATCTGTGTAAGTTGCCCGTTATATTGTTGAAACAATTGTCTTATTTGGTCTAGCAGCCAGTTAGCATTAGATTTTGTCTTAGGCCTACTTTTGGTGTGTCCACCATGAGAATTGCTTCATTTGTCTTTCCGGTAGCAATTGGTTTTGATGTGGCCTTTCCTGTGACAAAATGAACAGCGTGCTATTGGCTGCGCTGGAGTTGTTTCGCTCCCCCATTCATCTCCTGGGACATAGCTGATGCTATACGTTTGCTCTCTGGTTTCGTGACCTTTAACCTCTTTTCAATGTTCATAACCCACTCATCCAGAGAATTGAACGTATTCTGTGGGGGACCCATACCGTAGTTGAATGCCTGTTGCACGTGTGGGCCGGCACTGTTTTTTAGCAGTTCCAACAGAATGTCAGCATCGCGCGTAGGGTGCTCTAAACCACTAAATTCCCGAAACTGTTGCCAAACTGATTCGGCAAACGTCTCAAAGGGTTCTGTGCCTTTTTTGAGGTCTAATAATTTTTTCCACGCCACGGGTGTTGGACCTCTCAATGTTATTAAGCAGGCTTTAAGTCGTGCCATAACTTCCTGGTTACTTTCGTTGTTTAGCCTAGTCATAATTTGTCCGTTTCGCAATTCATCTGACATTCTAGCCATTAGGTCCTGTGGGATAGTTACAAATACTACCTGCCAGTTATCTCTCAGCTCTAAACTGAACACCTTGGCCTGCATCAGTAGTTTTTGCCAGTACATTTCTAACAGACCGCTCCTAGGTAACATGCCAATAGCACCCATGTGTGATTTACACTCTTCGTAGGTTTATCTCCTGCTTACTTGTGACTCATGTCCCTCATGGTCCTGAATAGTTTTAAGGATGGCCATTTTTGCAGGTTTCTTGCTTTTAACAATACTGTTAGTGTCCCCCCATGGCCTGCGGGGATCGGAGGAGCCCTGCTGGGTCGTCTGTGTCAGTTTGCTCGTTTTTAGTCCATGCTGCGTTGCACACATTTGTTATTAAGTCTTCCATTGACTCGGACTGGCTATTGTTACCTGAGTGTTTACTTTCCAAGGCCTTTTGTTTGATGGCTACTGTCTGGATACCTAACGTGTCGCAGCAGCTCTCTAAAGCGGTCACATATTTTCGACTCTGCATCAATGTAGTCTTTACCGCCTTTAATTTGTCTTTCCATTCATGGTTTTGTTGTTCCAAATCTCGCTTACCAAAGTCAAAAGCATTCACTTTAGCCTGTAAGAGTTCCACCTCTATTAGTTTACTGCGGTTATCGTCCATCAATTTCTTAACACTATCTTTATATTTTGTCAGGGCTGAAATGTTTTTGAACGTTAAATAGCCAAGCGCAGAGTGTATCTTTTTGTATTTGTTCCAATTACTTAATTTAAATCTGTCTGATGCGTACCAATTAAGTATGCTGTCATTTGAAGCGATTAGATCCAAACCACGTGCGTATAACATCGCAAAAAATTACAGTTTCATATCTTTATGTTTGAAGCCTGAAATGTGGCAAAAGGTTGAAAAGTTCAAGGGGGGCGAATACTTTTGCAAGGCACTGTACGTAATAACATGTAATTTTCAAAGTAATAGCTGGGTAATACATCCATGTAATAAGATGTAATATTGGTTTAATAAGGTGATAAGAAGGTAACAGATGTAATAACATGCTATTGCAATATAATATATATCTGGCTAATGGTAATATAGTTATATCAATATTGTAATAACATGATAATAAATGGGTAATATATATTGATGTTTTCACAGTATTATAGGCTACTATCAGCGTAATACCTTCCAAATTAAATTAAACTTATTGGAATTTAAAATGGGTAATTACCATATTATAATGCTGAAATTCATCCACCCTTTATGTTCCAAACATTTCCCTTTTGTTTCAAGGTAATACTTTACAAATTATATGTTTAATCTTGTGACTACTTACCTGGAAACAAGTCTGGTAGTTTCTGTATAATAACCATGCATCACTGATTATTACGTGGTAATGTTAGAATAACAGAGATGTAGAGATTACCTGGAAATGTTTCTGGTAGTTTCTGTGTAACAACCATGAATCACTGCTGCAAAATGCAATTACCTTGAAACAAAAGGGAAATATTTGGAACATAAAGGGTGGATGAATTTCAGCATTATAATATGGTAAATAACAACTTTATATTCAAAAAAGTTTTATCTTATTTGGAAGGTATTACGCTTATAGTAGCCTATAGTTCTGTGAAAACATCAACATATAATACCCCATTATTATCATGTTATTACAATGTTAATATAACTATATTACCATTACACACAAATACATATGGTTATCATCAAACCCTTTCCTAGTTATTACATTGGTACTGTATTAGCATCTTATTACATCTGTTACCTTATCACACTGTTACCCCACTATTATCATCTTATTACTGTGCTGTAATGTAAAGTGCTACGAGAAGTATTTCAGTTCAAGGTCACATTATTTATCAGTGTTCAATTAGTGATAGGAATGGCTGGAAAAAGGAATGGCTGGTCTGTGACCACAGACTTTGTGTAGCATCAACACAATTCGGTGGTCTTGGGCAGGGACAATGGGATGCGCTCTGGAGATGTACAGCTGGAGTCACCAGGTGGAAACATGATCACTAACAGCAATGATGTTAGCACAGCGAGGTGGGCACACGTGAAGTTTAAACATAAAATGTTTTAAATATGTTGGCATACAACGCAATTCATGTTTTCAAATGAATTCCCTGAGATTGTAATTCCAGTGTATTTCTGAAATGTACAGTTGCTGTTGAGCGGAAATGGAGGATAACAAACTCCAGATTGACCTGGAATCCTTCCAAACCCTCCTTGCTTCCTTGTCTTCTAGCCTGTCTGCTGCTAAACAGACACTTAGGCATGGGTGGGCTTGAGTGTGCATCAGCCCACCTATTCAAGAGTCTGGCACACAGAGTTTAAGCAGCAGGTTATTACCTATATGATTTTAGATATGTGTATAATAGGACAATAGGTTATGTATGTTGACTTACCAACTGAACATTTTGTAACTGCAAAAGTGTGTGTGCTTCTATGAATGTTGAATTATACTATAGGGTCTCTATTTTGCAATCAAGAGTATCACTCCGCCCAGTGGACAAGAGAACCATGTTTGTGGTTACGATAGTTTTTTGGGGAAAACATCGACATTATTGAAAGTTTACCAAACAAATGTGATTTAAAGTTCATCAAGTTCAAACGTGATGTATGTGCAATTGTAAGCTATCTGAGCGTACAATGTATAATTTAGTATTAAAGTTTTTACGTTTGTATTCTGTGATAAAACAACTAATAGGTAGTCAGTGTGGATCACCTATTTCTAGTTTGGTTCCCCCTGCTTTTATGAGATATTAGCAGGTTTGTGTTTTCTTTCTTCTATACATAGCAAGACTTGTAGTGTGGAGTAAGGCAGGAGGCAAATGGTAGTCCAATAGTAGGTATTTAATGAATGAAGGATGTATTTACAAACAATAACCAGGAACAAACTAAAGACTGATTAACAAAATCAAAAATGTGTAGAAAGGTGCTTGCTTAGAACGTAATACAAATCTATCTGGACACAAGGAGTCGCTGGAGAGCAACTTATCTAACTCAAATCCCGGGGAAAGTCAGAGATCCCACAGTCAGTGAATATGGATATATTAATGCAGAAATTAATGCTTCTAAAACATATTCTGACAATTAGGGGAATGTTTGGCAGTTTAGCTAGCCTAATTGGAGACAAGCAAACTAGCAGCATCATTTACTTTCCTGGCCTATGCTCACAAAAGTTTTTTTATTTTTACATTTGAAGAATCTGTTTTATAATGCTTTTTATTTTGCTTAATATTGTTGTCAGTTGCATGTATCCCATGAAGCCTGCACATTTCTACAATACACTAGCTACTGGTGAAATACACAGGGATTTTCATGTTTTGATAGACATTAACCAAGGGGGCATTCAATTGGTTAAAATTACAGCCAAGACATTACCAATGTTGCAAATGTTGATCACTTCTGGAAATGAGAAATTTATAAATAATTATTCACATAAAATACATTTTCATTACTCATTACTTCAGTGAACTAATGATGAAATCTATACATGAATAATTCAAACTTTTTCATAAATCCTACCCACTATGTTTAAACTCACAAGTCACATACAGGACAAATTAATACACATTCTAAATGTGGGGTGTGTGTGAACTGTGTAGACATCCATTGCTTATGAAATGCATTTATTGTAATAAATTACTGTTAGGTCAGGAAAATTAGGTGTTAAGTAGTTTGTCTGCAATAGTAAGCTGTAGTATTAGATTCTGAAGGCTTATATTATGGCCCATCCACATTTCCGACTATGCCTCTGATGCTAAATCCATTTTATATCACTCAAAATTCCAAGCTTCTAATATCAAGAAAATCTTTCCACAATCTCCTTTCTCCTTAACACTCCACCTCCTCCAACCTAACCAGTCAGGCTTCAAGGCAGGCCACTCGACTGAGACTGTTATACTCCATGTAACAGAAGCTCTTCGCATGGCCCAAGCTAACGCTTTCTTCTCTGTTTGCATTCTTCTAGATCTATCTACAGCCTTTGACACTGTGAACCATCACATCAAACTTTAAATGCTCTTGGATCTCGGCATCTCTGGCTCTGCACACTCTGGTATTGCATCCTACCTGGCAGGCTGCTCCTACTAGGTGACATGGAGATAACGATCGTTGTCTGCAGCTTGGTCACTTTTCATGTGTCCCCCAAGGCTCTGTTCTAGGCCCTCTCATTTTCACCACGGCAAATCGTTTTTTTTTGTGGAAATATACGTTTTAGAATACTGGATTGTATTACTTTGACAATCGAGTAGTGTGGACTACACTGGAAAATGGGAAATAAACAGAGATATGTACACTGACTTATTTGTTCAAATTCACTAATATTAAGGAATCACTGCACATGGCTATGCACTAGTAATGACATTTTGAACATGTTTGGTGGCTCAAAGCACATTTTAAAACTTCGTAAATGCGTAATGTATGTATACTGGTGCAGGTGGTAAACACGGTTTTGGCAATACAGATTGTTTTCAGTTATTCTTGCTACTGACAGCACTTCAGATATTCAAACAACAGAGCTACTGGCCCTGGACAGTTGTCATCAACGATTGGCATACTGAGTCGGGCCATCATGCAGTCGGGCCATCATGCAGAAGTTGAATTCGGATTGCAGCCAGTAGATGAGAATTCAGCGACGAAGAACGAGCTCTGACTATATTCCATTACAGTATGCGGTTTGAGACGATAGACTAGCTATGTATCCATGTTCAAGACAAGCGAATTGTGGGCTCTAGCATAAATCTCGCACCTTACTATTTATAATATGGCGTCAAAATTTTTATATTAATTTATCAACAAGGTCAATCCGATTCTAACTACACTCTGTAACATTCCTATCTTATTTCCTCATCACCTTTGCCTCGGAAGGAAACAATTAATATATCCGCACTCTTCCAACCCGCTACTACACACCCATATGAGCTTGTTGGACATCTCATTCCAGAACCCCACTTTACAGCTATAATAGCCGCCACTCATCTGGAAAGGCATTTCAGAAGATTTTGGGAGTGTGTCTACGGGAATTTGTGCTCATTTAGCCAAAAGAGAATTTGTGACGTCAGGCATTGATGTTGGACGTGAAGGCCTGGCTCGCATTTGCTGTTCCTATTCATTCCAAAGGTGTTCACTGGGTTTGAGGTTGGGGCTCTGTCCAGGCCATTCGAGTTTCTTCACACCAAAATGATCAAACCATATGTTTATGGGAACCCTCTTTGTGCACAGGGGCACAGTCATGCTGAAACAGGAAAGGACATTCTGCAATCTGTACCACAAAGTTGGAAGCATCCTATTGTCTAAAATGTCTTTGTATCTTGTACTGTAGCATTAATTGACCATTCACTGGAATTAAGGAGTCTAGCCCAAACCCTGAAAACAGCCCCAAGCCATAATGCCTCCTCCACCATTAGTAGGGGTGTCCAGATACTTTTGGCTATATAGTGTATAGAGAACATCACATACAATTTTGATAACAACATGTTTATCATAGATATTTGTTGTTCTGCCATTTTGAATTTAATGTTTAATTCTAGTTATCTTTACTATTTTGTATATTATTCAGTTCAGATGTCTTGGTTGTTTTTTATTTTCTATCTTTGGTGCTAGTTGTTCTCCATTGGCACAACATAAAAGAAAATGTCACCTTGTTCATTTGCTCACATTTCTTAATCCCCTAACTACACCCTTACCATTTGGAATGTTGCCCTTAATCACACATGCTGCTGATCAAAATGTCCATAGGATTCTACCCTCTCAATAACGCACATCACCTCCTCACTCCCATTCCCTAATCCTTCCTTTCAAAACAGCTCAACAATTTCATGAAGTCATATGTGATGAGTGCACTAAACAGCTGAAGCTTACAGTTTAAACCTGACTCAAGGGAGAGAACTAAGCTGTACTGGATCCCAAATGTATTACACAATAGGTTACTGGGCACTCTGCATTGGCTCACATTAGAGGCAGTCCATGCAGAGCTTTAGTGCTATTACACTAGTGTTTACACTGAGTGTGGTATAAACATGGACACACAAATAACAATTGCCTAACAGACAAAATAAAAATGTTTTTTATATTAGTTTCTCAATTAGATAAACCAGCATGAAATACCTTTCTATATCTCCTTGTTAAATGTGGCATTACTGTCATAAAATATGTGACTATTGGAACTGTAAAGTTAAAATAGCAATTTTTTCAGTACACTCAAGGTCTATAAAATATGATTCAAAAGTAAATGAGGTGAAACTTCAATGTCTCAATTATTTATATGAGTCTAACCAATCAGTTAACCAACCAGTTAGCAGCCAGCAATTTCTGATCCTGCAGCTCTGATCGCTGTGTCTTAAAACAACTTATGATCAATTGCAGTGGGGAGAACGAGTATTTCATACAGTGCTGATTTTGCAGGTTTTCCTACTTACAAAGCATGTAGAGGTCTGTAATTTTTATCATAGGTATACACTTCAGCTGTAAGAGACGGAATCTAAAACAAAAATCCAGAATATCACATTGTATGATTTTAAAATAATTAATTTGCATTTTATTGCATGACATAAATATTTGATCACCTACCAACCAGTAAGAATTCCAGCTCTCACAGACCTGTTCGTTTTTCTTTAAGAAGCCCTCCTGTTCTCCACTCATTACCTGTATTAACTGCACCTGTTTGAACTCGTTACCTGTATAAAAGACACCTGTCCACACACTCGATCAACCAGACTCCAACCTCTCCACAATGGCCAAGACCAGAGAGCTGTGTAAGGACATCAGGGATAAAATTGTAGACCTGCACAAGGCTGGGATGGGCTACAGGACAATAGGCAAGCAGCTTGGTATGAAGGGAACAACTGTTGGCGCAATTATTCGAAAATGGAAGAAGTTCAAGATGACGGTCAATCTCTCTCGGTCTGGAGCTCCATGCAAGATCTCACCTCGTGGGGCATCAATGATCATGAGGAAGGTGAGGGATCAGCCCAAAACTACACGGCAGGACCTGGTGAATGACCTGAAGAGAGCTGGGACCACAGTCTCAATGAAAACCATTAGTAACACACTACACCGCATGCCCAGGCCCATCTGAAGTTTGTTATGAGAGAAGGACATATGGTCTGATGAGACAAAAGTAGAGCTTTATAGTCTAAACTCCACTTGCCAAGTTTGGAGGAAGAAGAAGGATGAGTACAACCCCAAGAACACCATCCCAACCATGAAGAATGGAGGTGGAAACAACATTTTTTTGGGAGGCTTTTCTGCAATGGGGACAGGACGACTGCACCGTATTGAGGGGAGTATGTATAGGGCCATGTATTCTGAGATCTTGGCCAACAACCTCCTTCCCTCAGTAAGTGTGGCTGGGTCTTCCACCATGACAACGACCCAAAACACACAGCTAGGGCAACTAAGGGTGGCTCCTTCAACCAATAGTTTCAGATATTGAGTTCTGCTTTTCTGATGTATGACATACTTATGTCATGCAATAAAATGCTAATTCATTATTTAAAGATCATACAATGTGATTTTCAGGATTTTTGTTTTGGATTCCGTCTCTCACAGTTGAAGTGTACCTATGATAAAAATTACAGACCTCTACATGCTTTGAGGGCATAGAAGCCCATCCCATGGGCCCACCACCTGTGGGAGGAACCGCTGGGGTCGGGTGCGCTGCCAAATGGGTGGCAGTGAAGGTCAGGGGCATCGACGGACCAGACCTGGGCAGCAGAGGCTGGCTCTGGGGACGTGGAATGTCACCTCTCTGTGGGGGAAGGAGCCGTAACTGGTGCGGGAGATGGAGCGCTACCAATTAGATCTGGTGGGGCTTACCTCTACGCACAGTCTCGGTTCTGGAACCATTCTCCTGGATAGGGGTTGGACTCTTTTCTTCTCCGGAGTTGCCCAGGGTGTGAGGCGCCGGGCGGGTGTGGGGATACTCACAAGCCCCCGGCTGAGTGCCGCTACGTTGGAGTTTACCCC